>JAVTVJ010000568.1:0-120757 GCA_034509425.1 Eopsaltria australis
TTTTGTATCAAATGCACATGGTAAAGCATTAAGAGACATCGCAGAAGCTTGTTAGAAGTCTGTATATTAGTAAAAGAATTTACTAACTTTATAGAAAAGGGGCAACTGATACAAGGGTCTTGGGATTTTAAGGGTTAGTCAATGATTGCGAGTATTGCCAAATTTTGCAGCTACTTACTGGACAATACATACCGTTTGCTCACACTTGCCAAGCAAAAAAAGAAAGATGTAAGGGAGTATGCAGGCCACTGATGAAAGGAAGAAGACCGCGACCAAAGATCCTGCTTTTGGATCCTGGAACTGGTTTCGGCCAGCTATAAGGCTGGGAGTCGGGCCAGGATCTCAAAGAGTATGCGCAAGGAGGCAGAGTGAAAAGTTCAACCCCGAGAAAGACTCATTGCTTCATCCCAGAGACCCCAGCCCACAACCACCAGGAGGCACTGAGCAGGCGCGAGCATATGAAAATGACTTTTGAACTCATTATAATATGAAGCAGAGATAGTAGTGAATATGTATGAATGCATTGTGTAATCTAATGCATATGTAACCTGTAGCCTAATATATACCAAGCTGAGAGCCACTGACAGTGTGCAAGTTTTTGGAGGAGCGATCCCCTTTGTGCCCGGCGCTGTATTAAAACATACCTACCCTATAACTAGTGAGTTGTGGGGTCTTTTCCACGCCTCAAGACTGTTCAACATCTCTGCAGTCCAAAACATCAAGACAATCCCCCAAGAACCCCCCGAGACTACAGCTGGGCCTGGGCACCAACCCCAAGCCCTGGATAGATTGAGTTCGAGAGAGCCACACCCACAGAAGGACTCTGAATCTACCATCTCTTCAGAGCAAAGAGAAGTTTCATTGTTTTATATCATTTCGTTTTTCATGCTTGTGAACACTTTGCTTGTTAAAGAAAAAGTTTTTTCCACTTTTCTTTAAGAAAATCTTTCCCGAATCGGTTAGAAGAAGAAAGGATAGAATTGGCTTTTCTAGAAGATACTCCCTTGGAAATTTCCTCCTAAAATTTGTCCTAAACCAGGACATCATTATATGAATTTCAATCTGCTTTCCTCCTTCCTTTCTGCTCTGTTTGCTAGAAATCCCACCAAAGAGGGAAAGGTACCCTATTTAAATCATAAATGGGAAAAACTAACTGTAGTCCTAGTCAGCGTCTTGGGCCATAGAGTTGGCTGCCAAAAACTAAAAGAAATTTATGTCTCTGAAACACTTCAGGATGCCTGTGTGTGTGCTTGTGTGTGTGTGTGGGGGGGGGGGAGGCGGGTCAGGCCTTGCCCTGGTAAGACAGTGAACTTCTCCTCACCCCACCCCCAGAGCCTCCATCTCAACCCTGCTGTGCAGCCAGTCATGGACACAACAGAGGCTGTTCTCCATATGCAACTCCAAAGAAACCAGGTAAACAGGAATCCCACTGGGGGAGGGAAAACCCAAGAAAGCCAAATAAATTAACATTCCTCTTAAAATTTCTATATAGATAGTTTTCTATCTATTCTCTGTTTTTCTCTCTTATTTTTCTTCAACATTTTTCTATATGTTCTCTTTTTCTTCCTTCAAAATTTTTAAATTAGTATTGAGTCAGTAATTTGAGTGGAAGTGACCTTAAAATTCAGGTCACTTCCAAAGGGGGGAATTGTTGGAAAACATACCAGTTTAAAAATATTTTTATATAACATTAGACAGGTTTGTTCACCTTTGCCTTGGGGGAAGGAACTGAAGTTTCTTTCCAAGACATTGTTTCTCTAGGTGAGACCTGATGAACTTACCATCTCAACTGACTGGGAGTAGCACAGAAGATACACATGAGATAACAGCTATCAACGGTCATTAACAGACCATCAACTCCAAACAACACTCCTGGCTAGATGGAGACACCTGGTCTGGAAGGAGAGGAATAAGAATGAAGATCTAATTAACATCAGAGGAGAGGGGATTCCAGACCCAATGGGAAACCAAATACTGGGGGTTTCTCAACTCCAGACCAATGAACACTGACCCAATTTGTTTCTATGAGTTTTAACTATAAAATATCTGAAAAATCTTGTAAAAGTCATGTATCATGGAATGATTTTCTCTGCACACCCAGGCTATGTGTGGATGAGATGATTTCTGTGGTACATCCTGACCAGAACAACATCCTGGCCAGAATAAAGTAATGCCTTGACTCTCTAACATTAAAAATGTTGTTGGAGGGTTTTTGGTTTTTTCTGCAGTTTTGGTGACAATACCATAGGGGCTTCACTCTCTTGGCCTGCTTGATCACAGCGCACGTCTCACAGTCATGGATAACCTGAGAGATACTGTCTGTGGTTAGATCCACCCCTCAGTCTCATGCCCGCTTATAGGTGGCATCTCTGCCCTGATGGCCTGAGGCATCATGGGCCCATCGAGCTAGGAACAACTCCCCCTTGTGTTGCCAAACCAAGTCTATCTGTGACACCTTTTTTTGCAGCCTGAAATACCTGCTCATTGTTTTGGTGCTCCTCATTAGCCCTAGTCTTGGGGACTTGGGCATCTACATGGCTGACTTTCACAGATATCTTCTCTACCTGAGTAGCCATGTCTTGCCACTCTTCAGCAGTCTAGATTGGTTTTCCCCTAAGCTGCCAACTGGCCTTTTTCCACCTTTCCAACCAATCCCACAGAGCATTTGCTACCATCCACAAATCAATGTAAAGGTATAGCTTTGGTCACTTCTCTCTTTCAGCAATGTACAGGGCAAATTGGATGGCTTTGATTTCAACAAGTTGGCTCAATTCACCTTCTCCCTCAGTACCTTCTGCGACCTGTCATGTTGGGCTCCATACGGCTGCTTTCCATTTTTGATTTGTCCCTACAATGCAAAAGGAATGGTCAGTGAAAAGAGCGGTATGATTCTTCTTGTGGAAGTTGGTTGTAAGGTGGAGTTTCCTCAGCACGGGTTACCTGTTCTTGCTCCTCTTCATCAGTGAGACCAAAGTTTTTACATTTTGGCCAATTTGTGGTTATTTCCAAGATCCCAGGGTGATTCAGGTTTCCAATATGGGCGCCCTGTGTGATGTGGGCAGTCCAATTACTCCCTGTGGCATTGGTGGTGTGGTGGGTAGAGGAAACCTTTGTTTTGAACATTCACCCCAGCACCAGTAGTGAGGGTGCCAGGAGTTGTGCTTCTGTGCCAATTACTTCTGAGGTGGCTTGGACTCCTTCATAAGCTTTCAAGATTTCCTTCTCTGTTGGAGTGCCGTTGGCTTTGGATCCTCTGTAACTTTGGCTCTAGAATCCCAGTGGTCAACCCCAGGTCTCATCAGGCACTTTGTGCCAAAGGCTCCGGGACAGAATATTGCTCCTGGCTGCAGAGTAGAGCACATTCTTCACCTCTGGCCCTGCCCTGACTGGGCCAAGGGCTACTGCATGAGCGATTTCCTGCTTGATCTCAGTGAAAGGTTGTTGCTGTTCAGGGCCCCAGTGGAAATCATTCTTCTTGCAGGTGACCAGGTAGAGAGGGTTCACAATCTGGCTGTACTCAGGATTGTGCATTCTCTAAAAACTTATGGTGCCTAGGAAAGCTTGCATTTGCTGGTCAATGGAGACATTGCGGTGATCTTATTGATGATCTTGGTGGGAATCTGTGGTGATCCGTCTTGCCACTTTACCCCCAGGAACTGGATCTCTCGGGCATGTCCCTTGACTTTGCTCTTTTTGATGGCAAAGCCAGCTTCTAGGAGAATCTGGATTATCTTCTTGATGCCTTTTCCTGGTCTTAGGAAATGAAAGCCAGATGCAGATAGAGGGTTGGGGCTAGTTTACCTCGGTATTTTAATAGGATCCCATTTGATGCATCAGTTTGCCCAGATGGAATGCATCGCAATGCACACCGCACACCCGTCTAGTTTACAAAATCTGTCCGACTAGGGGACCTTGGATTCTCAACATAATAGAATGTTTGGTCTTCCTGGCTATGCAGTTCTGGGGTGTTTAGTCTTCTGGCCTACAGGACACTGAAACCAGGCTAAGTTATCAGACTTAAAGAATTACAAGTATGCATGCTAATACTTCTGGATACATAGAACTGTATTGTTGGGGAAGATGAAATAAGAAAGCCTTATAAATATGATTACCTGGCAAAAGATGCTGAGAATGTAGAAACTATAAGCGAGATTGAAATGAAGACAAGCTTTGAGATACCAAACTCCAGTTACTGAACAACTAGAAAACAATGGCATGGCTGCCTGCAGGTAATCCCCCCTTTGATTAAACAATACCCTCTGCTTGCAGACAGGTCCAAGGGTCAGAGCAGACCCTACCAACTTGGCAGAGGGTCCAAAAAGCAGCTTTTAGAGTTTAAAATATAACACTGTATGGTAATGCAATAGTTCTCATAGGTTGTATGCAAATGTTATAAGATTTGTAGTTTGTTCTAGATTGGTTAATGAAAATTAGAATATTCAACACAGAAGATAATTTATTGTATTGTAAGCGACAAGCTTGCGCTCTTCTTCTTCAACCTCTCTTAGCTCTCTTAGCTCTCTTCTTTTAACTTCCTTAAATCCTCTCTCTTAACTGCTCTCTTAGACCTTCGCTCTCAACTCTCTTAGATCCCCGCTCTTAGCTCTTCTCTTACCTCTCTGACCTGCTCCGGGCTGCGTCTGGCAGCTCTCAGCAGTTCTCTTACATTAACATTCTTTTACAATAAACCTCATGCTCTACAACCCGACTTCAGAGATCTCTTGTCTGTCCCGGCCATCTGAAACCGACCCTTAAACTCTACACTGTATAAAAAGTATATAAAAGAAAAAATCATCTTGGCATCATTATCTCCTTTCTCAAATACCTCAATTTGTATGGTCCCCCACACAACTGATGTCATCAATGTACTGGAGATGTTCTAGAGCCTAATTACCAGTACCAAGTTTCTGACTGCAGGCTCTGCAGCAGCTTGGAAAAAAACAGACACCACTGCTGCTTCTAGCAGGACCCATCTTTATTACACACACTTCAGTATTTATATGTTCTACTATGGGAAAATTTAGGGAAAGTTTTGGGAAGGCGCAGAAGGAAAGACAAAACAGCCACACCACCAAGCACCTGTTAGAGCAGATGTTTCTGCCCTTATTAGTCATTCACTCGAACATGCCACCTCCCAGAGAAAACATTCACACATGGTGTTTATGGCTGGAGTCAATCCTTTGGTATGCACCTTTCCCAAGAGAACAGAGAGACTTTATAAAAGTTGAGATAAATGTGACAGGCTGCTGCTACTTCATCTCCCCTTTCTTTGTTTAAGGAGGAATCGATCACAAAGGCAGTCATCACATTTGCTTGTGCCTTTTTGCTGACTCTAAACGATTTCCAGAGGCAAAGAAGTCCTGTAAGGAGAGTAAGAAAAAGACCCATTCCTAAAGTACCAAACAGCCATATGCATAAATTCAGTCCCTCAAACCATGTTTCTTAGAGGCTCTGTGCAGACATGGTTTGAAGCCTTTGAGATTGTTTTCTAATGTTATCTCTTAAGGCATTTAAGTTTTTATCTATATTTACAGAAAATGCCTCTTTTAAATGGGCCTTCATCTTATCCCAGGAAGTTTCAGAGCTGTTCCTTTCTACAGGGGTTACAAACATGTTCGCATCGCTGTGCTGCCAATCACAGTGAAGATGCAAACGAGTATTTAGGGCATCTTGTTTTTCTCCTACCCATAGCAAGGCAGCCTCAAGGGCATCTAAGCATGTCAGTATTCGCTGATCAATTACTGTTTGGTTTGTAACCCCTCTGTGAAATTACTCATTACAGAACTAACTTCATGGGCCGTTTTCACCCATTCTGTTAAGACAGTAATAGCAATAGTAGATTAAGTTAGAATAACAATAGCAGATATGATAAAAGCAATAATACAGGAAATAAATCTCTTAGTTTGTTTGGACTCCCTTAAAAACAAGCATTTTAGATACACAACTCCTAACTCTCCTTCCCATTCACATGTAAGATTCACAGGAATCCATACGTCTGCATGCTGATGTATGGGTAAGAGAGAAGTAAAACTCCTCTCAGTTATATTTTCAGGGGTGATGCAGGAAGCATACATTGGGTTAATAGCTGTAATGAAATAATATTGACTGCAAGGTTCAACTGTCATGTTTGTTGTGAACAAGAATGCATAGGGATGTGTTGTGCAGATCATAGTATCAGGAGTCTTGATATAGGTGGCGTTCATCTAATAGGTAGATGACTCCTGAAAATAACGCAAAGCCCATAGTCATGGAGGTAGGAAGGAGAGCATTAATTGCCAATGGGCTGTATGAGGGAGGGGTCCACCACTGGCATCACAGATCTATGTGACAGACCCCCAGAGTCCTCCACACCTCCAGCAAATAATTCCTGAGCAGGACCCTTTTACATCAAGTGTGGCATTGTCACAGACAAAAGGACCTTGTGGGCCCCACTCTGACACTGAGATATTGAGAGGGTGTATCTGATGTTGCTCAGGGTTTTCCATCCTGCATGGGGACCATGAAATATGCACTGAAAGTGAGACAGTTTTAGGCTGACACATGGGAATATTACCTGGAGCCGTGGTGGTGTTTATAGGGTTATGTGACATGTTAATCCCTGGAAGTTCAATTGCTCGTAAGGTAGCCTTTTCACCAGTAGTAATTTTTATCAGGTGCATGTGTAATGTGAAAGGGGTGCAATTGCCGTCACTGAGAGTAGTTAAGCATAGGGGATAGGAGTTTACTACAAAGGTTTGATTTCCTTCGACTGCTAGCCAATCTGTGCCATTAGTTAATGACCCAGATGGAGAGACCCATGCCCCTCCTAGTTTTTCAGAGTTGTAATTGGAAATAGGAACTTCTGGGTCCCACCAGGTTACTGGACGAAACACCAGAGGGTCATAAACATGAGCCCAGTAGATTTGTGTGCTGACACCCATGACACAGGAGCTAAATAGCAACATGTAAAGCAAAGATCTTCCATATTAGCCAATACAATGGCCAGATAGGCCAAGGTGTTTTGCGGCATTAGGTTCTGCCCCCACATGCTGCATCATCCTAGATGCCTCATCATTCAGAGCCTTGAGATCACCCCATGTTATGTTGCTACTGGTATCCCTCTTCTTGACTGTCAAGGGATTGGTCAGCTTCAATTTGTTCATCTCCGGCACAGGATTTGGCTGAGTGTCTTTCCAGCTCATGGTATGGCTTGACAGCTTTAGTGGGCACCCACAACGGACCTGAAGGAGATAGAGCACAAGCATATCCTCGATCCCATGTTAATAAATCAGCAGGTCCGTGCCAGATGGTTGTATCAGGAAGCTGTCTATATAATACCTTAGGATGTTGCAGCCTATCTTTGGGGCTTTTAAAGTGACATTCTGCAGCTGTAAGAGCAAAAGGGTCATTAGAGCAATTTAAAAAGTTTTAAGTAAAACAAGCAAAATCCAATTCATCCTGTGATGCCACTCCAAGGTTCCCCCTTTATCTGTTTAAGAAGAGTTCTGAGTGTGCGATTCATCCATTCCACAACTCCCTGAGAGGAGGGGTTGTGGGCAATCCCAAAGGAGTGGTTGTCAGACTGAAATAGTTCATGCCTCAAAAATGGATATAAAGTTTTGCTCATTATAACCAAATGTGGAGAATAACTATCTCTGTCTGCATGGACATAAAGTATAAGTGAGCAATCCAGGCCCCTTAGATGAGGAATAGGCCTCTGTTCAAGGTTATTTGAAAGACAGCTGTGAGAAAGGGAGACGCGAAAGCTGAAAAGAAGCTCCAGGTGTCTAAAGATTAACTTGGCAGAAGAAACTGTTATTGTAGCCTTCTGATACTAACTTAGTGATCTAATTAGAGTAGAGAAAATCCTGTGTGAAACCTTTGTGTGAGAAAAACACTGTGTGAACTGCAGAAGAAAAACTTATATAACTATTTTTAGCACACTGTAGGATATAAGTATGCTCACTGTCTAACAATAAACGGCTTCACTTTGATCACATTGATCCGGCGTGATGTCCCATCATTTTCCCCGCAACCAAACTGTATAAAGAAGCTACAACCAAAGAAGCCTCCCTGAAGATACCTGACTGGGACTTTGGACTGTAAGTCAAACTACTGAGATTAGATAAAGGGAAAACCCATTCTTTCATCAACCTCAGGCCGGGGAGAAACAAACAAGTAAACAAAGAAAAGAATGTGAGCCAAATGCAGCAGCGTGCCCGGCCAAATTTGGGATGGGGGAGACCACAGCCTACAGAAGCCAGGTTTACACAGACTTCCCCCCCCAAAACAAGGTGGGGGGGGAGGTTTCAGGTGTAACCTCTGGTCAGAGGCAGTGAACGCCCATCCTCCCTTTTACACAAACTGGCCCAGCTGTGGAACCCCCAATCCTGGGAAGGCCATGTCCAAGGGACATTCATGTGGGAGGCAGCTGAGGGGGTGCCTTAATCCATCAAAGGCCCCCCGAAATGCCCCACCCCAGAGCTATTCCTGAAGCCTGCACCTCAGGACTGCACATGATGCAACAAACCCAGAGTCTGTTGTAAGACACTGCCTCCCCCTCCTCCAGGGGGAAATGCCTGGACATTGCTACCTGGCTCGAGGGTATATAAACCCATCAGATTCCATGCTTTTCCAGGGGACCTTCACTATCAAGAAGATCAGCTGGAGAGGATCAACAGACCATCGCTGGGATCCACAGAGTGGTAATATTTTCCTTATTCTTGTCCCCCCCACCTATTTCCTATTTCTTTCTCTCTCTCTCTCTCTCTCTCTCTCTCCCTCTCTCCCATATTTACTATCAAATAAAATGCATACTATTGTCACTGGCATATGGTCTCATTTGCACCTTAATTTGGGCAGAGGCATTTCTAAGAACCTTAATAACTGGATCTTAACAGTGGTGAACACCCCAGGCCTGCAAAAACAGAGCAACAGAATTAGATTGATAAGCAGGGCCACTATCACTGTGAATTTCTTGTGGCCGATGCAAGAATTGTCGCAAATGCATGGGTGGCGGTGGACGTCCTTTGCAGATTCACTGTGTGTGCAGTGGCGACTAAAAAGCCCAAAAATAAATCAACAGAACAGTGAACAAATTTCTGCTGACCAAAGGACGGAATGCGCATAACATTAGTTTGCCATAATTGGCAGGCTGCCAGCCCTCTAAGTACTACCACACTGGGTGCAGTGGGAGAAGAAAAATGCTGGCAGTCAGGGCAAGCGTTACCAATCACACGTGCTTGGGACATTGAAATACCATAATCTTTAGATAAAGCAGCAGTGTTTTGATGATAAAAGGCATGAGATTCTGAGGCGGCTGTAAATGTCTGGATACAATTGCCACCATCAAGTGATCGGCACGAGCATTCCCTTTTGTTAGGGGACCTGGCAAATTAGTATGGGAGTGAATATGCATAACAAAAAACTGTGCATGATGAGAATGAATAAGAGATATTAAATCAACAGGCAACAGGGTTATATCAGCAGTATTTACAAGGTGCAGAGAAACATCAGGCATTGGCAGGAGTATTCCGGTAACAGATGTACTACCTGCTATGAGATTAAAAGGTGAGTTAGGAAAAAGACAAAATGCCTCTATGGCAGCTCTGAGTTCAACCACCTGCGCAGAGCCAGCCTGTGTAACAAGATCCTTCCACTCTACTCCATCGTGCCAAGTCACCGCAGTTTTGTGAGTCTTTCCTGACCCATCTGTAAACACTGTTACTGTATTTGGAATTGGGGCTGAGGCGACAAAGGATTTAATACTTGGTAGGAGAGAATTCAGAGCCTGAAAGAGTTTGTGAGAGGGTAAATGAAAGGAAATTGTCCCTAAGAAATCAGCAAAAGACAGCACAAGCAATTAAGTCTCGTAGTAAAGAATCAAATTCGTGCCTCTGTAAAGGAATGACAATGGTATCAGGATCTTGTCCTAATATTTGACCAGCATGTTGTCTGCCCCTGGTAACAGCATCAAGGCACATTTCTAAACATGTGGTTATTGTTTGCTTAGAAGTGTAGGGGAGCAATACCCATTCTAAAAAATAAACATCTTTGCCATCTATGACTACCTGACCATGAATAGCAAAGGGCTGAAAAATGCTGTTAATTACAAAGAGTCACAGGTAAATCCTCAACATAATGGGTCACGTTATAAGAGCTAATTTTGTCAGCAACTATCTCGAGGGCCAGATGTGCCTCTTTTGTAAGTATTCATGCAGACAACAAATCAGTGTTACCCTTCAGCATGTCAAATAGAGGGCTCATTTCTTCATTTGTGATGCCAAGCATTGGCCGAACTCAATTTATTGTGCCTAAAAACTTTTGCAGATTATGTAATGTTTTTACAGAAGGCACCATTTTCAGAGATTGTGGACGGATAGATTTCTCATATACCATCCGAGTTATTTCCTCAGTGCCATTTTTGTACTTTTTCAGGAGCTATTTATAAGCCACAAAATTCCAGTCTCGGAACCATATGTGAAAGGATGGTGTCAAGCTCAGCCTGATGTGAAGCAATTAAAATATCATTCATATGGGGGTATATCAAAGCACTGCAAAACTTCAGTCTGACCGGCTCTAAGGCATTGGCCACAAAAAGCTGGCAAATTGTTGGACTATTTCTCATACCTTATGGCAAAACAACCCAATGATACCTTTCCATAGGTGCCTCACAGTTTACGCTGGGTAAAGAAAATGCAGAGCGATAACGATCCTCCAAATGCAATGCAATCATAAAAAAGCAATCCTTAAGATCAATCACAAAAACCGGCCAGTCCTGAGGGATCACTGAAGGAGAGGGTAGCCCTGGTTGCAAGGCACCCATAGGTCATATTACCCAATTTATTGCTCTGAGATCTTGCAGTAGTCGCCACTTCCCTGACTTTTTCAGTATCACAAATATGGGGGTGTTCCATGGAGATGTGGAAGGTAGAGTGTGTCCTAATTTTAACTGTTCATCAACAAGCTTTTCAGTGTGAGTCAATTTTTCCCCCTTCAAGGGCCACTGATCCACCAGTCCTGGGGTGACTTTATGATGCTGTGTATTCCCTATCGTCTGCTCTGCTGTGTGCCCAGAAATGGGTCTTGCAGCTTTGAACTAGGCCCAGAGAAGGGGGGGAAGTGGTGGAATTTTTCCGCCACCTGTATTCAAAATGCTGATAAGCATTTTGTTTTTTTCCCAGCTCTCAGCCCTGCAGCAGGGAAGAGAAATGGAGAGTTTTTCTTTGCTTTTAGCAGCTTCTCATTCATTAGCTGAGGCAAGAAAAGTCTTCCTGGGACTGTGGCTGCTTCTTTTGGAACTGTTCAGCTTTTCTCTGGTCCAGAACACCAGGACATTGCCTGGGGGCCCCCCCACCAAGCTGCACTGCGGCCTGGACACCATGCCCAAATCCCAGAGAGACTGAGTGAGACTGAGCCACACCTACAGACAGGGCTCTGAAATTACCATCTCTTTGGAGCAGCAAGAGGTGTTGTTATTTGACATTGTTCATTTTTTTCATGCTTGTTTGTACTCTGCTTGTCAGATAAACAGTTTTTTCCACTTTCTCCAAGGGATTTCCTTTCAAACCTGTGAGAACCCATGGGGGAGGGTTTGCTAAAACCTGCCTTCTATTAGAGGAGACACTCTTTTGGGACGTCTCCTCCCAAATTTCTCTCAAACCAGGACACCACCCAAACAGGTGTATCTCTTATCCACTGCAGTTTGAGCAGGGGGTTTACATCAGTGACTCCTCTACTAAATTTGCCACATTTGCCGCAAGAGTAGCGCGCCACATCAGAAAGCAAATCATGTCCCCCACAGCGTAAACTGAGAAGGCAGCTGCGCAGACTCAGGTCAGGCTTTGGGGTGATTAAAGGAGCACGGAGCAGGTGTGTTCCTTGTTCTCGTTAGCCATGCAGACGCAGGGCGGGACTTTATCTAAGGGGCTTTTCTTCAGGTGACCTTCGGGATGATTAAAAGAGTCCTTTAGGAAGCACGGCAACCTGGAGCATGGTCATCCAGAGCTGGCAAAAAGGGGCGTGGCATGTCTCTAAGGGCATGGATTGGCAGTTTGTGCGGCAGTTCGTGCAGGCAGGTCAAGTAGGAAGGGTTGTAATTTTTCTCCTGCTAGTGGGATCTTTTAGTTTGTTGTTTGCTGTGTGTTTTTTTCTTGGTTGGTTTGGGTTCTTTTCTCTTGTTAGTAATGGTTTTTACGCAATCAAAAACTGCAGTTAGTAAAAGTGTGTCGGTGGCGAGAGAAGCAAGATGCAGAGACTCAGTGTGAGTCATAAATCAAGCTCGTTTATTGTCCGACAGTGCACATACTTATACTACTTTACGTGCTCAAAATATTATTTACTTACAGAAGTTTCACATGGGATCTTTCTCTAATTAGAGCACTACATTATTATCAGAAGGCTACAATAACAGTTTCTTCTGCCAAGTTAATCTTTGGACACCTGCAGCTTGTTTTCAGCTTTCATGTCTCCCTTTCCCACAGCTGTCTTGAGAATAACCTTGAGCAGAGGCCTAACTCTTGTCTATGGGGCCTGGATTGCTCACTTATACTTTATGTTTGTGCAGCCAGAGATGGCCATTTCCCAACATATCCCCCTTCTTTTCTTTGAGCAATCCAGGCCTGGTTTACACTTTTTTCTACTGTATTCATCAAACACTTAACTACACATGGCAATAATACACTTATGATTATAATAATTACTAAAACTATCAATTTCATTTTTACAAATTTCACTAACCAGTCTTTAAAACTTAAGCTTGTTAACCAGTCTCTTAAAGGTGTACTTTTAAGTGTACTACTATCTGTATCTTTTTCATGATTTAACACACATACTTGCAACCTTACAATTCTCCCTGTTTTTTTAATCAGTATGAGTTTGTTTATGGCATTACCAGCCATTTGTCATAGGTAGCGCAGTAAGAAACACACATAACTAGACATAAGAATACTTCTAATACTATGTGCTAAACATTCTAAGGTGATCTTGTGATTTTTTCATTACCCAATAGTTCAGCAAATTAGCCTCAATTGCTTTGTCTCTGAAGGCTGTTGATCAGGGTAATACCTTACTGAATTCTGGAATACTATACTAACATCCAGGGTCTGCAACAGCTGCCTTGTTTCAGTGAAGACATGGAAAGCCCTTCCGGATAGGGTCTCCAAGTCTACCCCAAAGGGATCCAGCTGATATAAATTCCAATTATTAAGTCAAACCCAATTTAAGTACGATTTGGATGCAGAAACACCTGGGTCTGCTGGTAGATGTCTGACCAGGGAGAGTCAAGGCTTGGCCAAGGCCAGGACTCCAACTGGAGGGATTTCCCTAACACAGATCTTATGAGAAAACTGTTAGAAACAGCAACTAAGAAGGTTACTTAAATCTGAGCGAATAATAGAGACAGTTACATAAACATAACACAGGTTGTGCAGACTGTAAAATAACAGACATTGCCAAATACTTTTGACTAAAAAGACCATGGTACCATGAACATGATAATGAAAAGATTGCATATGCATGAGTTTACGTACGTAATCTTAACAGAACCTAATCCTTGCTATAACACACATAGCTATGCATAGTTATAGTTAACTCTTATAGAACCTAGTTGTAATACTTAACTGTAACAGAACTTAATAAACCTAATAGCATTTAAACTTTAACAACATATTTATAAGTATTAATACATCAGGGGTGATCGCTTGGGATATGTTTGAAAACAGTGTTGCAAGCTGCAAGCACACAGATCCATCTTTTCTTTGCACTATCTTCTCCAGAATCACTGTACTTCCAAGTTCAGCTGTAGGTATAAAACTCAAACACTCATTGAAACAAAGTAAAACAGGAAAAACAGTAAGAACAGATTACAATTCCAGTTATTAATTTCTATCTAGCAAGATAATTCCCATCATTAATTAACAAACAATACAAAGGTATACATTTCCTGACAAATCCTGCTACTCAGAGTTACCACTCTAAAAGATGCAGGATTTTGCAGAATGAAAAAATCAAGACAGAAATATTTGAAATCTTATTCCAATACTGTCACCATAAGAAACAAACTGCCCAGTTTTGCTCCAACAAGTAATCTCCTTGTCTCACTTTTACATTATAATTCTTGATAAAAGAGACACCACTTAACTTTAACTCTCAAGAGTACTTCAAGGAAAATCTGACTTAAACATTTCCTAATATATAGTCTGCAAGTTTGCACATGTTATTTATTCAAATGTTTCTTCTAGCTTATTAATCAGTTTACATTTTGCCTAAACTTCCTTATTCTGCTCGGCCTCAGCCTTATTCTCGGCCCCGGCCCCGCTTTGGCCCCAGCCTGTTAGGTGTTCAACTCTGCTGTGTCCTCTCTGGATCAGTTCTGCCACGTTTTCCATCCTTTGTTTTTGCTGAATTGTTGTTGTGGGCTGGACGCTTGTGAGCAGTCATTCCAGCATTCTCACTTTCTCTGTCCTCCCCGTCTCCCCCTTTTTCTTTTTGCACTGAGTAAGTGCAAGTCAGGCAGCAACCTAGATTTCCCAGATTTCTTCTCGTTAACACAGATTCCACCAGTAAAGTCAGCAGCAAGTATACGAGACAATAGGAACAGTCTTTGATACTTGCAGAAAAACGACCTATTAAAAGTGCACCCAGGGGTTGACTCAGGATCACCGGCGGCCGAGGGCGCAGGCGCAGAGAGTGCTGGGCCGGTACTGCTGTCGGGGCGCGGCGGGCGGCCGCGCTCTCCTTCCCGTTTTCCGGTGCCAGCAGGCGAGCTGCGCGCGGTCCCGGTGGCTAGGGAAAACTGTTGTTACTTAGTCGATGCTGGGAAAAGAGGTTCCTCGCTGCCCGCCCGGCGCACAGAAAAACCGTGGCTGTTGCCGCGCCGTGTCACCACCGCTGCCGGCTCCACAGCCTCCCACCCCCGGCGCACTGAGATGCCGCCGGAGCCGAGGGCAGGAGCCGAGGGCCGCCGGGCAGGGGCCGCGGGGAGAAATCCGAAACCGCTGCGGGGGGGGGGGGGTGCCGTTGGAGGCTCGCGGGCCGAGCTCTCTAACCTTTTAAACATGTAGAAATTCCTCCAGTACATCACTTTTCTGTTTCTTCTTCCCTGACGGATTGTAGAAGCGAGTCCGATTGCAAAGCTGTTTTCACAGACTCGGGGGCGGCTGTCCGGTTATCACTGATCGCGTCTCACAGCCGGGTATTTGAAAGGCCACTCTCGCTCTCAGGGTTAGTCTACAGTCTCAAGTCCATTTTAGGAGATTCCGAATAATGGAATTACCACAGTTCAATTCTCTCACAGAGATGATAAGTTGGAAGAGGTCCTGGACTGTCAGCTGTCCTTCATCTATCTCCATCCCTTCCGTCCTCTTCCCCAGACCTGAAGCACTGGGGCTCTCTGCCTAGGCGTGACCCACCCGCCACTGCGCTAAGGGCCTGCGTCTGGCAGAGGCTATCATTTCACCTATTTTGTCTCCCACGGCGGTGACTATTTCTGCTATAAATGCCTGCATTCCCACCGGAACTCGGCTCATCCTTTCTAACATGACCTGAATGGAGGCGTCTGCGGGCAGCGTAACAAAAATGTTCTTTGTCTGCTGATTACAATTTTCTAAAACACACTGGCGTAACAGTGCCCCTTGCATCCACTGCGGCACCCCAGCTGTGATAGCTGCGGATACCCTGTCAACAACACTTCCCCAAATATAAGTTAACATCATTTTGGTGAGCTCCCCATGCAGATCTGACTCATCGGTTGCTTGCTGCCCTCCATCCTGCAGGGGCTCAAACAGCACTGGAAACGCTGGTTCTGCTCGGCTTAAAGTTCTAACGTCCTGAGCTAGTTTTACATCCCCCTCTTCTAATGCTTTCTGTTCTACTTTTGCCCAGCTAATTCTGCATCTCCCTTCCCCCACGCGAAAAGGGACAGAGCCTCCACCCAGCGAGGGGGGGGGCGCAGGCGGCTGGCGCGCCGGCGGCTGCTCCTGGCGAAAAGGGACACTGCCCCCTCGCGTCGGGCGAGAAGGGATACAGTCACCCGGGGTGGGGGGCAAAGCCGGCTGTTCCTCCTCCTGGGGCCCGGCCCGTGCACAGGGGAGGGGCAGACACCTCTCCTCTGGCTCCGGCGGCACAGGCGCCGGGGGGGGGGCCGGTTGCTCCACGCAGGCAGCAGCCGCCTCCGAGGCAACGCCGTGCTCGGACGGCGAGCCGTGCACCGCTGGCAGGCTGGGCGTCTCGTTACCGAGCCTGAGCAATCCCGGTATAGGGCGCTCCCCTCCCGGGGTCTCCCCACTCCCTTCTGCGTTCCCTTCTAGTTTCGCCATGGCAACGGCTGCAACTTTTTTCTCTGCCTGGTATCTTTGCAAACAGGTCGTTACCTCCCTCCAGGGCTTCCCTAGCTTAGCGCCTACTTTGTTGCTGTCTAGAATTCCCTCAAACAACTGATCACCATACGTCCGCCATTCTGGCAGGTCAAAAATCCTGTTAGAGTCCCCGAAACAACCCTTTACCATCCCCAATGTAGCCAATCCTGCTACCTGCTTTAGGGTCTCTTTGCTGACTCCTCGCTTTTCTAAAAAGCATGTTAATAATTCAAGACTACCTCTCGGTCCATCTTCGTCCAGCTGGTTTAACACTTCTAGCTGATCGCAGTGGCCTCTGCATCCCTCCGCGCTGGCCCCTCCGCGTCTTCCCGCTGATTTCGCGATCGCCACGCAGCTTGTCAAAGTGTAGTCTTTTCGGGCGGTGGTCCTCTCTCCGAGGTCCGAGCGATCGGATCTCCCCTTAGTCGCGCAAAGGGTATAGATCTTCGCTCCCCGGGCGCTGCTCCCGGTGCTTTCCCGATCCCGCCGATCCAGTCTCCGTGCCACACGTCGACTCCGTCTCTGTCGCGTACGTCGGGGTCACCATTTGTTGGTGGCGAGAGAAGCAAGATGCAGAGACTCAGTGTGAGTCATAAATCAAGCTCGTTTATTTTCCCACAGTGCACATACTTATACTACTTTACGTGCTCAAAATATTATTTACTTACAGAAGTTTCACATGGGATCTTTCTCTAATTAGAGCACTACATTATTATCAGAAGGCTACAATAACAGTTTCTTCTGCCAAGTTAATCTTTGGACACCTGCAGCTTGTTTTCAGCTTTCATGTCTCCCTTTCCCACAGCTGTCTTGAGAATAACCTTGAGCAGAGGCCTAACTCTTGTCTATGGGGCCTGGATTGCTCACTTATACTTTATGTTTGTGCAGCCAGAGATGGCCATTTCCCAACAAAAGTGTATGTAGCCAAATAGAACCTGTAGCAGTGGTTCTGAACCAGGAAGGATTAAGACTTCTGGTGGCATGTTCCACAGACAGAGAATTTCCCCCCGGAGCTGCCAGACAATGGTTTAGACCACCAAGCCACGAACCCCAAGTTCCCGCTATTGGTTCCTTGATTTGTCTGTTATGTATCCCAGTTCTGGAACATTCCCTGTTACCCGGTTGTTCATTCGTTGTTCTCTCTTCCCCCCTCCCCTCCCTAAACCTCATTCGACTACGCACCCTGGACCCTCCCTTGTATTGCCCCTGCACCCTCAGATTACTGGATGTTATCCCTCCCTTATATACCCCTGTAATGAGCTATTCGAGGCTCTTAGTCCCTGAGCTCCCTTGGGGGTAATAAACCTGCCGAACCCTCATACTAAGAGTCCTCCTTCTTTGGGTAGTTCTTTGCTATCCTGCAGTGCTCTGAGGGCATCAACTCCTCAGCCCGACGCAGACTGGAGGAGCCCGTCGTCGGCTCCCCAGGGAAGCCTTCTCAATCGGAACGCAGACAGCTTCTCAGGGTTGCGCTAGCGCTCTGCTGCCGGGACCAGAGTGGGATTAAGAAGCAGGGAACGCAACAAGTGGCGCCCCGAACTGGGACTTTGATTTTTCGTGGCTCCCTGTGAGCGACCCTGACCGCTGCAGCGATCGGGACTGCGCCTTTGGGGAGTCGCTTCCCCTGAAGAGGACCTCCACGTTCTAGTGGTGGACTTGGAAGGGGTGTCAGTAACCCTTCTGGAGCGATCACGCTAGCTGAAGCGGACTGACGAGCCCAAAGACCCTTACTCTTTTGGATTTTTTTTTCCCCTGGAGCTGGTGTCTGCAGCCGAAGCCAGGATCGAGGAGCCAGGATCCGCGGCGAAGGCAGTGAAGCTCGGGGTCCTCGATAAGCGGTGGGAATCGGGCTGTGGGGAGTGTTTTTAGTTTTGTTGTACAGTTTCAAAAGAGTAAGGAGGCTCCGATTTGGAGACAATGGGTATTAAGTTGTCCCGGCCGGAGCAGGAGTTTTATATCCAAGTTAAAGAAACCCTGAAGTTAAAAAACGGGAAAGTTAATAAGAGGACTTGGAAACATTTTGTTAAGTGGATTTTTGTTTATGTTCCTTTTGCTTCTGCTTCTTCTGTTAAAATTCTGGGGTTTTGGGACTTAGTGGGAAAACGTTTACGGGCAGTGGAGAGAGGGGGTGATGTTTCTGTTCGGAAATTTTTCCCGTTGTTGATTTTAATTTGTGATACTTTGCGTAATTGTCGGGAAAGTTTGGAATCCCTGATTCACCCACCCCATGTTCCTAATTCCCCTTTTCCCAATCCCTCTTCCCCACCGCAGGGAAGCGCGCCCCTCGGTTCCCCTCGCTATGAGACCTATCCCTCCATAGCGAACTCTACCCCAAACCCTTTCTTCGAGCCCTCAGTCCTAATTGCGCCGGCTGCGCACTGTTCTACTTTACAAAATGGCTGTGATTTTAAAAATGACGGCGGCCTCGTGGCGCCGTGCAGCCACCCTTGTGCCGACTGCGCAGCCTCACGCCGAAAGCCCACGAACTCTCCCAGCTCCTCCCATGGTTCCTTTCCCTTTGTGTCGGTTGCCCCTGCGTCAGGTTCCCCCCCCGCAGCCGATGATGTCTTCACGTCGGGTCCCTCCCCTTGCGCCGGAGGTCCCCGCCTCTGCTCGAGGGAGGTCCCTGCTCCACCGCGCGCCTGGACTGCCCATACCAACTGCAGTCCCGCCCCTAACCACTGCCCACTCCCAGATTCCCACGCCCTCCCTTTCAGTTCCCACAACTGGGGACCCGGAAGCGGAGAGGCTGGAGCCTGCGGTGCGGCCGGTCGGTTAAGCCCTGTACTAGCGCCGGTGATGTACAACCGGCAGGGTAACATGCCCCGATGGGTACCACTGTCACCTGCAGCCTTGCGAGAGCTTTGCAAGGTAGAGAGAGAGTTTGGGAGAGATTCTCCTCACTTTAAAAGTGTACTGAATTCCACCTTTAATGCAGTGGTGCTGGTCCCATCTGATATAAAAACAATCATGACAAGTATTTTAGTTGAGGCTCAGTATTGGGTGTGGGAAAAGATGTGGAAGCGGCAGCTTCAAAACCTGCTGAACAGTTCTAATCATCCTCCACCTAAGTCTTCCACAGGCTCCCGGACACCACAACAACATTCCTGTTGCCACCACCAGCCTCTGCCAGCACCAACGCGACACACACCACATGCTCCATCCCATTCGGGAAACGGGTCAGGGAGCGCGGACCAGCACCGCGCTCCTCAAGGAAATTAAAGGTGAATCTACTGTGTCCTGCTCTCCATCACCACCCATGCCACTGGAAACACCATCAGAGGCGATCCCAGTTGACCAGTTATTTGGACCACGACGGCTGAAGTCGGTAAGTGTCACAACTTTCCACCTGACGCGTCCACCAGAACAGACCCAGACGACTCTACCAACAGACGCTGCTCCACAGAGAACAGCGTGGAAGAGGAGAAAAAAAACTCCAGACTTCGACAGCGATCAAGAAGATCACCGAGACCCTTCTTTTTGATACCTTCCCCTTAGACTCTCCCTAAACCTGCCCCATGTACCTCTCAGACCCCAACCTCCCGTACCCCAGTCATCCCCAGTCTTGTAGAGAGACAATGCTTTAATAATGTTTGTTTGTTTTATTGCAGATTTTAAAGACTTTGCTTTGGATTTTAGTTATCTTCATTGTGTTAAGCTTCCTTGGATGTTTTAACGCCTTCATAATTTCTTTTATTAAGAAGTCACTTTCTTTAAGTAAAAAAAACAGGGGGAGAAGTAGCGGTGGTTCTGAACCTGGAAGGACGAGGACTTCCAGTGGCATGTTCCACAGACAGAGAATTTCCCCCCGGAGCTGCCAGAGACAATGGTTTAGACCACCAAGCCACAAACCCCAAGTTCCCGCTATTGGTTCCTTGATTTGTCTGTTATGTATCCCAGTTCTGGAACATTCCCTGTTACCCGGTTGTTCATTCGTTGTTCTCTCTTCCCCCCTCCCCTCCCTAAACCTCATTCGACTACATACCCTGGACCCTCCCTTGTATTGCCCCTGCACCCTCAGATTATTGGATGTTATCGCTCCCTTAAATACCCATGACATGAGCTATTCGAGGCTCTTAGTCCCTGAGCTCCCTTGGGGGTAATAAACCTGCCGAACCCTCATACTAAGAGTCCTCCTTCTTTGGGTAGTTCTTTGCTATCCTGCAGTGCTCTGAGGGCACCAACACCTCAGCCTGACGCAGACTAGCGGAGCCCACCGCCGGCTCCCCAGGGAAGCCTTCTCGATCGGAAGGCGAACAGCTTCTCAGGGTCGCTCTAGCACTCTGCTGCCGGGATCAGAGCGGGATTAAGAAGAAGGGAACGCAACAGGATCCATCCCAGGGTGATGAGGGAGCTGGCAGATGAGCTTGCAAAGCCACTCTCCATCATTTATCAACAGTCCTGGCTCACTGGTGAGGCTCCAGATGACTGGAAGCTGGCCAATGTGACGCCCATCCACAAAAAAAGTAGGAAGGAGGAGCCTGGGAATTACAGGCCAGTTAGCCTGACCTCAGAACCCAGCAAGGTAATGGAGCAGTTTATGCTGAGTGTCATTAGGCAGCACTTACAAGATGGCCAGGGTATCAGACCCAGCCAGCATGGATTTAGGAGGGGTAGGTCATGTTTGACCAACCTGGTCTCCTTTTATCACCAGGTGACCCACCTGGTGGATGCGGGAAAGGCTGTGGATGTTGTCTATTTGGACTTCAGCAAGGCCTTTGACACTGACTCCCACAGTAAACTCCTGGAAAAGCTGAAAGCCCTCAGCTTGGACAGGAGCAGTCTTTGCTGGGTCAAGAACTGGCTGGATGGCCAGGCCCAGAGAGTGGTGGTGGACAGTGCTGCATCCAGCTGGCAGCCAGTCACTAGTGGTGTCCCTCAGGGGTCTGTGCTGCAGTCAGTTCTGTTCAATATTTTCATTGACAACACGGATGAGGGTATTGAGTCTTTCATTAGTAAATTTGCAGACGACACTAAGCTGGGAGCGTGTGTCGATCTGTTGGAAGGTAGGAGGGATCAGCAGAGAGACCTGGAACAGTTGGATGGATGGGCAGAGTCCAACAGGATGAAGTTTAATAAGTCCAAGTGCCAAGTCCTGCATTTTGGCCACAATAACCCCCTGCAGTGTTATAGGCTGGGGAAAGTGTGGCTGGACAGTGCCCAGGCGGGAAGGGACCTGGGGGTACTGGTCGACAGCCGACTGAACATGAGCCAGCAGTGTGCCGTGGTGGCCAAGGAGGCCAACAGCATCCTGGCCCGTATCAGGAATAGCGTGGCCAGCAGGACCAGGGAGGCCATTCTCCCCCTGTACTTGGCACTGGTGAGGCTGCACCTTGAGTACTGTGTCTAGTTCTGGGCCCCTCAGTTTAGGAAGAATGTTGAGACTCTTGAACGCGTCCAAAGGAGGGGGCAACAAGGCTGGTGAGGGGCTTGGAACACAAGCCCTATGAGGAATGACTGAGGGAGCTGGGATTGTTTAGCCTGGAGAAAAGGAGACTCAGAGGTGACCTTATCACTCTCTACAACTTCCTGAAGGGTGGTTGTAGTCAAGTGGGGGTTGATCTCTTTCTCTGGGCTGCGACAGGCAGAACGAGAGGACATAGTCTTAAGCTGTGCTAGGGGAAATATAGGTTGGATATTAGGACGAAGTTTTTTATGGAAAGAGTGGTTAAATATTGGAATTGTCTGCCTGGGGAGGTGGTGGAGTCAGCATCCCTAGATGTGTTTAAAAGAAGATTGGACGTTGTAGGGTTACACTACGTGTGTTATAGAAAAGCAGTTCTGGAAGGCCCAGAGTTAGCCTCTGTCCTGGGCCCGGAGGTGATCATGGAAGCATATCCAGGTCACCAGGGATGGGCATGGGAAAGAGGATTATGGGTTTGTGGCCTTCTGGACCTATTGTATGTGAGTATTGTGGTTTGTGACCTTATAAGGTATTGTTTACCTGTTACCATAATAGGTAACAGCTGTACAGTACTCCAGGTGATTGGGGAACACTGTGGTGAACATCTTTCCTGTTTATGTGATGACATATCCTGTCTGGATGATGGTATTTAAGGTATTTTTCACTGTGTGGTAGTAGGAGTAGTCTAGAGTAGTCGTAGAGTAGTCTGTTAGTGTAGTCTGTAGTAGTCTTTTCCTGTAAAATAAAGGACTTTGCACTTTTCCATCTCATCTGGGAAGTCCACACCCTTGTGTTATTACTGCAGGACGTGGCACTCAGTGCCATGGTTTAGAGGTGGTGTTAGGGCATGGGTTGGACTTGATGATCTTGAAGGTCTCTTCCAACCTAGTGATTCTGTGATTCTGTGAAATGGTTTTGAAGTTGCTCAGCATCTGTTCGGCCCTGTAACTCTAAGAGCAAGTGCACTTTGTTTAGGGGCTTTATGCCCTCTGATTACTTCCAACATGGCATCTGCTGCCTTAAGAGGCCACTGTGGGGGCCAGTTCTCTTATTTGCATTAGAGCCTAGCTGTAAGGCTGCAGCTAAAATGGATTCATGGTGTTCCTCTGTCCCCACATTCTGACAGGCTTTGATGTAGGTGGGTAAATTAGCACGCTCATTCCTTACAGAGAGCAGTACTTTCTGGCAATCTAATTAGCATGTTCAAAGGCTAGTTCTAATAACAATGCGGTAGCTGCTTCATTTTCTATTTACCTACTGATGGTTGTCTGCAATCTATCAACAAATGTTATATATGACTCCTGAGGGCCTTTCCGAACAGATGTTGTCTTGGTTTAGGGCAAATTTTAGGAGGAAACTTCCAAGGGGATACCTTCTAGAAAAGTCAGTTTCAGCTGCTCCTCCCCCAACTGGTTCGGGAAAAGATTTTCTCGGAGAAAAGTGGAAAAAACTGTTTATTTAATAAGCAAAGTATCCACAAGCATGAAAAAATGAATAATATTAAAAAATGAAACTTCTTGCTGTTCTGAAGAGATGGCAAATTCAAAAATATTTTTGTTGTGGGTGTGGCTCTGTCAGTCTCTCCAGGGCTCTGGCCTGGTGCCCAGGCCCAGCTGCAGAGTCGGGGGGCCCCTGGGGGATTGTCCTGATGTCCTGGTTTGGAGAAATACTGAACAGTCCCAAAAGAAAAGCCACAGTTCAGGTGAAACTCTTCTAGCTTCAGTTAATGAGGAAAACCAGCAAAAAAAGCAAAGAAAAACTCCCAAGTCTCTGTCTCTGCAAAAGCCGAGAGAACTCCGAGAGCACTCCGAGAGCACTGAAATTCTTCTCTCTCTCTCGTTCATCTGAGCTCAGAGCACAGTTCATGAGAATAAAAGGAATTCCGGGGGAGTAAGGTGAAGCTTCTGCAGACAAACCGCACACGTCTTCTCCCCCCGCTTTGCTCTCTCTGTCTCTCTGGGCCTAGCTTAAAGCTACAGAACTAAATATCCAGTATAAGCAGAACAGACGATTGGGACTACAAGCATCATAAATTCATCCCAGGACAGATGCAAAGGAAGAGTCCCATTGTCTGACCTCCATTACTCTTTTAAGAGCCTTTAAGTCTAGGTCAGAGCTTTGCCATAGCACTGCACAAGTCAAATTAGCTTGGGCCACAGGGGCAGCATATGCGCCTTGTCCCAACAGTTCGAGACCGCCTGCTTCTAAATTTGCTATGTTATCCATAGTTAGTACAGTAGCAAGATCTGTCCATTCCACCAGCCACACTGAATATTGTGCTGGCATTAGTATAAGTTTAAAAATCATTCCCCAATCGATTGGAGCCATAGTGTATCCTTGGTTAACAGCCTCAATCGGCCCCATAGTATATTGTGATTGCAGCCCATAATCTGGGACAGTGCTCTGGACTTCCTTTATAAATTCAAACAGGAGTTGGTCGTACTGAGCAGGTTTCTTAGGCCTATAATTGATAGGCGTGGCCAGAAAGGTCATGAATTCAAGGCAAACCCAGGACAGGTAGAAACAGCTCCTCTTTTTAGGTTTTCATCCTTGAGTTTTTCCATTACTGTCAGAGATGCATGAGATTGCAGCAGCAAATCAGTTGGGGGGGTGGTGGGGGGAAAATAGGAATTAGCTAACACTTGAGCTGCAGCGGGAAGAGCAGCAGCTGAATGCTTTACAGGAGCTAGAGGAGGGTAGAGGTCAGGCCTTTCCTCAGGATCAATAGAATCAGGATCAAAAAATCACCAGGCCCCGAGAATGCCCATCTCCTGATTCAGTGGGCACTTCTGCAAAAACATTGCTAACACTTGCAGCAGCCTCCAAATTTAAAGTATCTGTGACAGGGCGTTCACGGACTTGCTCGGTAGGCTGCAAAGTTTTCAAAGCAGTAGATACAGTTTTCCATGTGATTAACATACTGTCTGTGACGGGCTGCTCTTGTTCTTTCTGTGCCTCTAACTCCGCTCCCACCTTTTCTCACACCGTAGCATTGTAGGAACTGTGGGGGGGAATGCATTAGAATTGTTATTCAACCATACTAATACAGTGGCTAACTTAGCTGTCAGGGTGTTAAATCCCTGTTCTTTAAAAATTCTCTGTGAAATCTTTATATAAAGTTTCTGCTTGTGGGAAGCAGCCTGTCCCATAGTTCCGCATTTGCGTCTTACCTGACCAGCAAGTAGAGACGAAAGGTCACTGATCCCCTCCACGCACAGCTCTGTTCGAATGTGGCGGCTGCTGCCGGAGATTCAGTGATCGTGTCCCATTGCAGGTGCCATTTTGCAGCAGCTTGGAAAAAACCAAACTGAGACCACTGCTGCTTCTAGCAGGATCCATCTTTATTACACACACTTCAGTATTTATATGTTCTACTATGGGAAAGTTTAGGGAAAGTTTTGGGAAGGCGCAGAAGGAAAGACAAAACAGCCACACCACCAAGCACCTGTTAGAGCAGACGTTTCTGCCCTTATTAGTCATTCACTCAAACATGCTACCTCCCAGCATTCTGGGTGATAAAGGAAAACATTCACACATGGTGTTTATGGCTGGAGTCAATCCTTTGGTATGCACCTCGCCCAAGAGAACAGAAAGCCTTTATCAAAGTTGAGATAAATGTGACAGGCTGCTGCTTCTACACAGAGCTCTCATCAAGGTCAGGATGGTCTGAGCAGCCTGCTGCTTCTTCCGGCTCCTCTGATACAATGAGCTGGCTTAGTTTGTCCTGTGGCCAAGGGATTGGTGCAGCACTACACAGGCCTTGGCCTGCTCAGATTAACTGTTATGTGGAAAGGCTTTACCTCGGAACTGGAAGGTTACTTGCACTTTAGGAGATTTACTATCTCATGAGGACAAAGGAGTTTGGGCCAGGAAAGACAAGAGGCTTTCTGTCAAACTCCTGAGCCCCTTTTTAAAAGAGAACTGAGCCTGAATGCAGGAAAGCCTTTCAGGAATTGAAATATGCTTTAATGACTGCTCCTGCATTGGGACTACCGGACTTAGAAAAACCTTTTGAATTGTTTGTGCATGAAAGGTCCCATTTGACACTGGGGGCATTGACGCACCTGGGATCCTGGAAGAGCAAAGGATGGCCAGCCTGCCTTAGGGCAGTAGCCACAACAATCCTCCTAATCCGGGAAGCAAGAAAATTAACCCTGGGACAGCAATTGGCTGGTTTTGTGCCCCATACAGTTACAGTGGTGTTGAAACAAAAAGGAGGACACTGGTTATGACCAAGCAGGATGTTAATATACCAGGCAATATTGTTAGAACAAGATGATGTGGAGTTAAAAGTAACTGCCCTTCTGAATCCAGCAGTGTTCTTAACAGCTGACCCAGGAAAAAGGGGAACTGGTCCATGATTGTTTGCAGACTATTGAACAGGCATACTCCAGTCAAGATGATCTACAGGACATTCCCTTGGAAGAAGTGGATTGGGAACGCTTCATGAACAGGAGCAGCTTTGTGAAAATGGAATCTGAAAAGCTGGGTATGCAGTGGTAAATCAGCATGAGGTAATAGAAGCCAAAGCTCTAATCCCCCAAACATCAGCTCAGAAAGTAGAACTGATTGCACTGATGTACTAGCTTGAAAGCAAACTGGTGGGAGATCCCAAGTCAGAAATACAATTTAATAGGAAAATAAAAATAAATGCAATAATACAGAAACACTGACAGAGTCAGCATACAACCTGACACCCTGTTGGTCAGGGTGGTGGTAGCAGTCCGATTAAATGGTGGCTGCAGTCCTCTTGAAGTGATAGATGTGGTTCTGTTGAAGCACTGATCCTGTAGAAAGGTTTGATCTTCCTCTGAAGGTCCAGTGGTGGTTATGGAGCCCTTGTCCTCTGGGAATTCAGTGGATAAGGCTGCCTGTGGTGTTCCAAACCTCAGATTATATCCAGGCAGGAATTCTTGGTTCCTCCCCCTGGGCGGAGCATCTCTCAATGGGATGATGTAATTTTATGAGTCATGCAGTGAGGCTTGATGGTCCATTAATAGAAGATACCCTCCCAGAGGGAATTATGAGAGGTGGGTCATGGAAGAGATAAAGAACACTGCCCCACCTGGTTTTAACAGATGGTGATAGAATAATAGAATACACACTTCTGGTTACATCTTACATTGTAACCCAAGACAACTGATGAGAACATTAGAGCTCTCACAGGATAAGACTAAATATATGGACTGACTCGAAATTTGCTTTTGGAGTGGTCCATGCCCATGGAGCCATTTGGAAAGAGAGAGGGCTGTAAACCTCTCAGGGATTCCCCGTGAAACATGGACTATACAGAGATTGTTAGAGGGGGTAGAGCTACCTCAAAAGATGACAAGAATGCATTCTAAAGCTCATCAATTCAGAGAGACCCCAGTGAATAATGGAAATAGCCTGGCTGACAAAGCAGCCAAGGAGGCTGCTGGTGGAGACATCCTGTTGGTCTTACCTGAGAAATATTGGCATTTGGACAAGGAGGCTGCCAATTATCAGGCCGAAGATGAGAAATTGGCAAAACTGTTAGATGCCGAAAAGAGTCCCAAAGGATAGTGGAGTACACCCTGCAAACAGGTAATAATTCCCCAACACCTTATGAGGAAAATCGCAGGGGAACAACATAAGATAACTCATGGGGGATAGAGTCCCTAATAGAAAAATTGAAGACTCAAGTTTTGAGCATATGAATGACTGGTATCATTGAAAGAAATTATCCTGAGGTTTGGCATGCCCGTCAGAATGTCATCAGTCAGAGGTTCACACTTCACAGCTGAAATATTGCAAAGCCCAGCTAAAATGTTAGGGGTGAAATGGGACTTGCACACCCCATAGAGATCTCAGTTGAGCAGGAAAGTAGAAATAATGAATCAGAGTCTAACAGAATATGATATATCCCTAGGGAAGGTGGTGTCTTCACAGATACATAGTACTGGCAGCACCCACTATGCTGGACATTACCGCCCATCCATACCAACCCAGAGACTGGGTGTACCATAAAACCTGGATTGAAGAATTTCTCTGAGAAAGGTGGGACTGTATCAAGTGATCAAGTGTGTCAGGAAAATTAATCCACAAACACCAGAGGTTTATGTCCAAAAAGGAGACAGAGGAGTCCTGTAACTTTATTCAAATAAAGGGAGAGGCCATGGGGCATTTCCCCTGGGTTCTCTCAAATTGTTAAGAGGACTGTCATGATCCACTAACACAAGCAGGAGTTGTGATGGTTCGTTACCCAAATCTCAGAGTGCAAAAGAAACAGGGACTAGTATTTTGCTTTAATCAAAATCAAAAGCACCTTTATTGAGTGCCAACAACACAATTATGCAATAGAGGAGAGAGAGAGAGAGAGAGAGTAGAGAGAGAGAGAGAAGGGGGAGGGTTATAGCTACCACGGCACGACGAAAGTCCTCCTTGTCCGGATCCGATGGATTCCGTCTCGTCCGTGGGGAGATCTCCTAGGGGTCTTTTTTGAGAGTCTCTTTATAGTCTTTTCGAAAGCGAGGGGCAGGTAATCAAGAGGTGAGGTAAACCTTCCAGAGGCGAGGGGCAAATGGCCAGGAGGTGGGGGAGTAAGGCCTGTTGTTTCAGGGTGCAGGTGCAGGTGCACAAAAACAGATCGTTCCTGCGCAGTCCTTTTCGCCCTGGTAGCCAGAGCGACATGGCCTCATAGGCATGTGCACACCTCTGCACTGGGCAGGCATCCCACCAGGATCTGACCTGGACTTCTTTGTGCAAAAGTCCTCTTTCCCCTTTAGGGTCCTTGGGTTTTCAGCCTCTGTTTCTGTAGATGGATGTAAGGCAGATGAAGGATTTATGTCCAGTCTCTTACACCACCCCGTGGCTCACGATCATCGTCAGGAGTCTGGAGTGTTGTCACGCAGTCTTCAGGACTCGTCAGTGCAGGTAGCATAATCCCGGAAAACAGAGACAAGAAAGAGAAAGAATGAAAAGAAAAAGAAAAGAACAAAAGGGATAAGTAATTTCAATCACATAAAATTTTGTTTAAATCTCAGCAAAGCAACAATTGCCTTACTATAATAAGATTACATTAAAAATTGATTGGATTACAATAAGTAGTAAAATACTTATCTAATTTCTTATTATACCCTAAGATTACATTAATAATTGATTGGATTATAAAAAGCAGTAAAATACTTATCTAATTTCTTATTATACCTTAGCTCACCTAGTGTCAATAACGTCAGGGGTGTCCACGGAGAATGAAACATATTCGTTTCATCATTCTCCAATTCATGATATACAAAATTGCCAATAAAACAAAACCAATTAAAACTAAAATCAAGAGAACAAGGATGGGATGACACAATTTATTCAGGACACCTGTAGCAGTAGGTGACCACCCAAAAAGGGTATCCCAACTGTGTTCAGCATCTTTTCTTACCCTTTCCAAAACATGATGTATTTCCTTTACATTGTGATGAACAGTTACCAAGGTTTTCTGTCCATTCTTCTTGATCTTTTCCAAAATTTCGATTAAATCTTGAAGCAACAATTGCTTTACCAAGGTAAGGTTCATCCCAATGGGGGTAGGCACAACTTGGTGTATCAGCAAGTAATTGGATTGCAAAAGGTGATAAGAAGTAACTGGAGCTAAATAAGAAAAATCACATCCTATGATTCTAGTAAAATTGCAAACACAAAAATTTGAATGATTTTTAGTACCCACTACTAAATTTTCTACAACTACTCAGTCACAAGCAGTTCTCAAGCATGCACATCCATTGCCTATATACACAAGCACTGTTTCAGGATTCTCTTTAGGATGAATTTCAAAATGACAGATATTCTATTCTGTGTCTAAACAAATGTCTTGAGCTCTAATTGCATTACTTTCACAGAGGAACCCTTGTTCTCGGACAACACGAGTTTTTAAATCAACAGTTTGCCATTTCTTATCAATTTGACGGGCCCATTGCTTATGCTCAAAAGGACAGAGAATAGCTCCACCCCAATTTAGTCCCAATGCAATGACAGGAAAAATTGAATGCACTGAAGCATTACGTATGGTTAAAATTCACTAAGTTAATGTGTTTGATAACAACCACTGGTGGGTTCCTAAGGTTAATAATGACGACTGCAGTGGTCGTTGTAATTTGGTTAAATCTCTAGTAGTGGCAGCCAATTTATTCATTAGTACTTCTGAATCAATGCTATTCAAGATTCCCAATCCTCTTCCCACAGCACCGGTTATGTCTCTTTGCTGCTTTTTTTTTTAAAAGGGTTGTGTTTTCATTTTGCATCAACAATTTAGCTTGTTTAAGAGACCGTTGTTGGCCTGTTTTCCTGATTATATTTGGTCCAATTTCAAAAATTTTCAGGCTTGGCATAACCGGTGGTTGGGTGGTAGGTATTACAACATGAAATTCGAGTTCCCCCCAGAATCTTGTATTGTTTTTACCACATTGCTTTATGGGAAAATTGTACAACAGTTAAGTTTAGCCAACAATCCTGATTTTCAACTTTACGAAATGAAACACGGCTGTGAGGTCCAATGCTATAACTGTATAAAGGTTCGGTAAAAAGTTCAGCAATTAATTTACATCATATTATAACATCATCACCTTGTGTTACCAGGAAGGGAGGAAAAACATTATTCTTGTCCAACACAAGGGGGGTGCTTATACCATGGTATGTGACTACTGCACTCAGTATGGGCTTTGCTACGGCGTTTATTTTGTATCTGTAAATTCTTCATGTCCCTCGGAGATCCCCTGTGAAAAGTAAACACAACAGATCCTGCCACCAAGGGGCAGAAAAGGTTAAAATGATGGAATTATCCAGCGTGTATTTATCTGATGCTCCTTCCCTAGGGCATCAGAGGCTGTCCATGCATTTTGCTGCCAAAAAGAAAGCCACTCATTACATCCTTTAAACAAGCATAGAAATAAGTATAGATACAAACAAGAAAGATATTCTGCACTTGCATTTGGAAAACACTCCAAACGGCTATCAGCTTGCCAACTTGGGCGCTGGCTTCCCCCTCTGTAATAATTTGTTCACCAGAGGAAGTGTGGAGGTCTTGTACTGCCAGATTTTTTACAGCTCCTTCAGTTACTGTGGAAGCGTTACAATAATGTTCAATCTGAGCATCCCACTTTCTAACTGAGGCCCTCTGGGCCACGCCGTCAGGTGGGGGAGTCCAGGTAGAAACTGTTTTAATAACTTTGAAAGGGCCTCTTAAAACAATTGGTTGTTGTGTAATTTTCTCCACTTCTATGAGAGCTGAGCAAACCACAAACAGCCCCTTTTCCCAGGTAGTGTATCTTTTTTCAGCAGCTCTGAAGCCACAGGAATAAAAACCAACAGGCCTTGTTGGGCCCTCTGGGCCTTGCTGCCAGATGTGTACTGACAACCCTGAGGAAGCAAAACCCCATTCCACTCGGAAAGGATCTGTAGGATGAATAGGGCCCAGGGCTTGGTGAGCTGTTGCTTCAAAAATCAACAATTGCAATGCTTCTTCTTGAGAAGCATCCCATTCCCATTTAACCCCTTTTCTCAGCAAGTTATAAAGAGGTCTGGCAATTATGGAAAAATCTGGGATGTGTTTCCTCCAGAACACCAATAACCCTAAAGCATGTTGGAGATCTTTCCTAGATTCAGGCATTTTAATCTGATCTAAAGAGGTTAGGGTATCAGGTGGGATACCTGTCATACCTGCCTTCCAAATTCCCAAAAACCAGTTTCCCCGGTTTTGACGACAAAGGTGTTTAGGGTTGTTGCCTGGACTTTGAAGGAAAGGCTGCTTTGGCTCACTTCTCAGGCTCTGAGGGAGGGGTTGCTTTGGATCACTGCCCAGACTTTGAGGGAGGTGGGGTCCACTGGGTTTTCTATTGTCTGGGTCTTTGCTATGAGGAACCCCAATATACCTGCCACCCAGTGTTTGCTCTGATTTCTCTTCTGAGGTTTTTACAGGTCCACATTTTCTACTGTAATTAATCAGATCTTCTGCAACCTCACTACATGTATAAACTTTGCGATCACTGGCAGGTGAATTTGAGTGTGAACCTGATGGCTGAGAGGGTGTAGAATTTGGGGTAATCCCAGGATCAGTAGATCCAGTTTGGTTTGTCGGGTTTCCAAGGAATTTATTCAGCCTCTCTACGGGACCCACAACCACTATGGTTTTCTGAAGGACAATTGCTGTAGGTTTGAGTGATTCTGGGAGACCCCAAATTAAAGGGGTCATCATTTCAGGTTTTACAGGCAGTTGCATAGGGGATTCATATCCAGGAATTAATTTCCTTTCATGTATCATTTGCAGACAAGCGGCTTTGTGAACACTTTCTAGAAGTTGATCAGGGGTACTAACTATAGCTAAAGGGTCTCCCTTTTCTAGAGGATTGAGTCCCCCAGCCTGGAAAGTTGCATGTTGAGTTGGGAACGAGGTGTTATGTTTGTCTCCTGTTGTTAAGAAAACACCATGTCCCCAGTATCCACTGGCCTCCTGCTCAGTTAAATGAATTTGGTCTCCTCTGGTGAGTGACACTTGGAAGACATATTCTGTTTTAATTAAAGATGTCATAGGAGGACAGCAGTTTTCCCCACAATTTTTTACTTGTTTTAATTCCTTGTGGGGGTAAAGCGATTCCTGTTCCTCTGTATCTTGTGGTGAGTTGGTGTTCCTTGAGTTTTTAAGACATTCTTCTCTCAAGAGATCTTGTAACAAGAGAATATAATTCTCTTTTTCCTCTAATTGTTTCTGCAAAATTTCCACTAGGTTTTGGAGAGAGTCTATTATTGCTTCCTGTTCACTGCACCACTTAAAGCAGTGATCTATAGCTGATGTAAGGCATGCTCCTAGGACAGAGCAAATTACAGCTTTATCTCGGCCAAGTTTGAATTTTAACCCATGTTGTAAAGAGTAAATTCTATCAATCACATTCTCTAAATTGAACCAGTTGTTTTGTGCCCACTCTTCCCCTCCTGGAGAGGGTCTGGCATTGTGTTTTGCTAACAAGGCATAAAATGCAGCTGTATGTTTTGTTTTAGTGTTTGAGGTCATGTTTTTGAAGGGATAGTGAAAACCACTACAGGGAGGTAAAAACTTAGTTGCATCCACAACCCAGAGAACTGGGCTGTGTCTCCCTTCTCTTCCCTAAAGTGGGTGAAGAGACTAAAAATCTACTTGGAGGCCCTGCTTAAGTTACTAACCGTTGTCTCTTCGCTACACCAAGTAGACCAAACTCCTTTACACACCCATATTTTAAAAAAAAGAAACGCAACCCTCCCCCTTTTGCACCAAGAGATTCTTTTGTGAAATTCTGAAGACAGAGCCCTTATCAGAGTATAGGGGTGCTTTTCACCTAGGCATGTGCAGTTTGTGGGAAATTCGAGATGCCTCCCTTGCTTTCTAGACACCACTCACCCTTTCGGAGTGTCGGGCTAGGCGTGGCTGGAGGAAAATGTCCTTCCCTATTACAGACTACACACAACCTTGCAACCCCTTCTGCCTCAGAATCTTGTCCATGACCCCAGTTAATGTCACGATCCGCTAACACAAGAGGGAGTTGTGATGGTTTGTTACCCAAATCTCAGAGTGCAAAAGAAACAGGGACTAGTATTTTTGCTTTAATCAAAATCAAAAGCACCTTTACTGAGTGCCAACAACACGATTATGCAATAGAGGAGAGAGAGAGAGAGAAGAGGGGGGGTTATAGCTACCGCGGCACGACGAAAGTCCTCCTTGTCCGGATCCGATGGATTCCGTCTCGTCCGTGGGGAGATCTCCTAGGGGTCTTTTTTGAGAGTCTCTTTATAGTCTTTTCGAAAGCGAGGGGCAGGTAATCAAGAGGTGAGGCAAACCTTCCAGAGGCGAGGGGCAAATGGCCAGGAGGTGGGGGAGTAAGGCCTGTTGTTTCAGGGTGCAGGTGCAGGTGCACAAAAACAGATCATTCCTGCGCAGTCCTTTTCGCCCTGGTAGCCAGAGCGACATGGCCTCATAGGCATGTGCACACCTCTGCACTGGGCAGGCATCCCACCAGGATCTGACCTGGACTTCTTTGTGCAAAAGTCCTCTTTCCCCTTTAGGGTCCTTGGGTTTTCAGCCTCTGTTTCTGTAGATGGATGTAAGGCAGATGAAGGATTTATGTCCAGTCTCTTACAAGGACACAGCCTCCTTTTTATCCTAATTAACCCAGCCACATTTCCCTCTCTCTTTCCCCACTGGCTGAGGTACTTGAGAGGTACAGACCTCCCAAAATGTCTAAGACCCCCTTCTAATGTATAATCCTTTCCCCCTTTTCTTTTCCTTGTGTCAATCAGTAGAATTCCTATGGAATTTATGGTTCTTCCCATTGTTTCTTTCATCTCTCAGTATCCAGTTTTATTTATCAGGAGACCCGCAGTTTGTTTGCAAAGACAAATCTTTCTCATTCCATTTATCCATCAGTGGAATCCTTCCCATTGTTTCTTTTATCTCTCAGCGCTAGTTTTATCTACTAGCAGACCCACAGTTTGTTTGTAAAGACAAGTCCCTCATTCCTTTCAAGTGGAAGATGTGTTTAATTGAATAGCATCATGAATCCCAAATTTAAGTGCAATCATATCTTTGATATTAATTGTTGGTTTATGGATTTTATTCCAAATTTGCAAAATGGGATATAATAGAATGTATAGATGTAGCTGCTGTGGATGTGTCCTTAGAAACCTCAGGGGGAGAAGACTTAGAAAAGGAGAAAGATAACTGGTGGAGAAAGTTCCAAGGAGATAGGAAACCCCTGGAAGGTGAAGTGACCATGGTTTAACCCAGGACAAACCAGAGTAGCCATTGCTGGTGTCCATCATCTCCTCCCTCCCCCCAAGAGCCTTTGTTCTATTCCCTGTTATCTCCTGGGCCCCTTTCCTTCCCCATCCCATAGGACCAAGTAACCCTGAACCTTCCCTATACTCCCCCAAACCCCCTGGTGATTGGTGGTACATGGTAACTCTTAAGGCTGTGTCTGAGGGCCCCTCGCCCTCTTGGATCCTGCCTCTCCTCTGTGTGAAGACTCTGCAATAAAGCCACTCAGAATTAAAGGCACTCCAAGAGCCCTCTCATTATTCATCTTCAGCTGATAGCTAACTGGACCATTCCTGCACCACAACGCAGGCCGCAGTTTCTCTGGCTGTCTACAGGACGCTGCCAGAGTGCCCTGGGGACAGGGGCATTCCTGGAAATATAGCCAGCTGGAATCTGTCGTGGCAACGCCAGGCTGGACAGAAAGACCAGTGAGCTATAAGTGGCACCCAACGTCTGGTCTTGAGAAGAACTCAAGCCCTAGAAGAGTGTCCCTGTCCACCCTGTGGTCAGGAGTTCACCCGTTGGACTGCTGCTCCCCAGAAGAAGCGCTGAGTTCTATCAGCACTTTCAGAAGGGGCATCTGAATACCTTCGCCAACATTAAAGAAGAAGGCTCAGACCAGCTGAAGGCTCTGCTTTGAACTGCAGTCACCGAGGAAACCAGGAAAACAGCAAGGGATCAGTAACGGTTCCACGCAGGTAGTATTTGTGCTGGGTTTCACTACGGGATAGTCAAAGCAGAGAGAATTATTCAGGATGGGTACTCAGTTATCACGTCCTGAGCGTGAGGTTTATTACCAACTTAAAAGCATCTTAAAATCTGCTAACAGAGCTTTCAGTAAAAAGCTCTTAAAGCGCTTTACAAAGTTGGTGTTTCTCTATCAACCTTCTGTTTTTCCCTCTTCCATAAAATCCCTTGATTTCTGGGATCGGGTCGGGGAAAGACTAATGCGTCTTTCAAAGACAGGAGATAATTCATTACGACTATATTTTCCCTTGCTCATTTTAATTTGTGAAGTTTTAGAAGAGAAGGAGAAAAGTTCGGAACGCGCGTGCGTCCCCGCCCCGCCCCCCCCCCCACCCCACCATCCTCCCATCCCCTTGTAAACCTGCAGCGTGGTGATGACGAGAACAGCGAGAGTAATCTCCAGGAACCCCCCCAAGCTCCCCGGTCCTCCCCCGAGCTTCACCAACCCGCTGCTGAGTCCTTCCCACCCCCCCTTGGTCCCCCTCCAGGTCCCAAAACTCTCACAATTTCAAACCCCCCTGGACACAAAAGAACAAGGACCCAAAATGGCGCCGGCCATGCGGCCGCTGGAGCTGGACCAAGCCCGCAGGGAGCAGGCGCGGCCGAATGGCCAGGCAACCCCGCCCCCGGCGCCTCCCTCAGCCCTCCCACAGAGCCACATCATTCGCAGTTCGTTACTGTTCCTCCTCCTACAGAGGCAGAGCTTGCACCAATGGCGCCTGCGCTGCAAACAGCCACCGCTGGGAAACCACCCCCTGCAGCCGCGGCGGGGGCGGCGCCGCCCTTGCCGCTCTCGCTCGCAGCCATGGGAGTGCAGGCCATGCCCCTGCCGCCCGGGTGGCCCTGGCTAATGCCGTACCCGGCCCCTGTACCGGCCCCGGCGGGAGAGCTCGCCGCAGCCACGCCAGCCCCGATCATGACCGGCGCTGAAGCGCCCTGTACCGAGACTGCACAAGGAGCGGTGCTGCAGGCAGCAGCCCCGACCGCACTTCCAGTCCCGGGAGCGGCGGAGTCACCCTTTCCAGCCATGGCGCCGCCCCCGTCGGCCGCCAGGCGGACTAGCTCCACCGGCGGCAGCCCCGACAGTGCTTCCAGTCCCGGGATTGGAGGGGCCATCCTTTCCAGCCATGGCACCGCCCCCGTCGGCCTCTTGGCCCTGGCTTGGGTCCATGCCGCCTGCCGGGGTGGCCCCTGCCCCGGCCCCGCCTGCAGGGCCTGCGCCCAGCTGTCCGTGCAGCGCAGCCATGCCAGAACCGCCGCTGTCACCGCCGCCGCTTGCCCCGGCGGCCATTGCAACCCCCCTCCCGACTGCGAGCAACGTATGGTCCCCTGCCGTCTTCACAGTGACTGTAATAAGCTCCGTCGAGCCTGCCTCCGTCCCGCCCCTGGGGGCGGGCGCACAGGGACACCCGCCGCTGGCAGCCGCTGCAAAAACCAGCGCCGCCCCTGCCAGGGGAGTGGCTGCCGCGCATCTCCCAGCCTTAGCAATGCCCTGTGGTGCGAGCCCGCCCCAATCCTTTGCCGGCCCAGCACCGGAGGGGGGGGAAATGCTGTTGCAAAACCCAGGAGCGCCCAGGGTCCTAAGTGCCACAGCCCACGCCGCGAACCCCTTGACTGCCCAGCCTGAGATGCAACAACTGCCCAAGGAAGCAACCCCCCCCTTACACCATCTAAACGAACTGTACCAAGACGCCACTGTCACCAGAGCTTTGAAGCCCCCACTGCCTCCTGGAAGTCACTCCACATGCCACCAAGAAACCTGTCAGCAAATCACAAATACCGAGATTTTTGCAGCCCCAGTAAAATATAATCCCCAAGGAGAAAACCCACAATGGCAGCCGATGGGCTTTCAAAATCGCAAAGAAATATGTAAAGTTGCAAAAGAATTTGGCTGGGAATCATCATATTTTAAGAGCCTTTTAAACCTGACTTTCGAAATTCAAACCCTAGTACCATATGATATAAAAACGTTGATGTCTGGTATATTAAACGAAACTCAATTCTGGCTCTGGGAAAGAACATGGCAGGAACAATTAAAAGAACTTTTACCTATTTACAAGGCAAATGACCAAACAGCTACTATAACCCTAGATCACCTTTGTGGCCAAGGAGACATGAGCAAACCCCGAGACCAAGCCACCAAACTGCCACCAGCAGTTCTAGTTGATATTAAAAACGCAGCAAAAAGAGCTTTATTGTGCCTGCCTTCCTCTATTGCCCCTTCAGATGGTTATTCAGCAATCAAGCAAAGGCTTGACGAGAGCTTTGTGGACTTTGTAGAAAGATTAAGAAGGGCAGCAATGAAACAAATAGAAAATCCACAGTGGCAAAAAGAGCTATTAAGATCACTAGCTAAAGAAAATGCAAACATAGAATGTAAGAGTCCTCAAAACCTTGCCACGAAATCCAAAGCCAACAATTGCTCAAATGCTAGAGCTTTGTGCTGACATAATGCCTGAACAAACAGACTTTTCCCCCCAACAACCTCCATTTAAGGGAGCACCCAAGAAAACTGTAGGTGCCGCTGTGACAGCAGACAATAATAAAGACACCCACAAATGTTTCAGTTGTGGGTCACCTCACCATTTTGCAAAGAACTGTCCCAAACCCTGAAAAATTAACAACCCTTCCAAGCCATTTACAGGTCCAGAAACACCTCAGCAACAGGGAAACTGGAAAACGAGTGTGGGGCAGCACCACGCGCTGACACAAAACTAAAAGCTGCAACCCCGATCCCTGCCATCGTGTCCCCAGCGAAACCACCAGGACCTGCGAACACCTGGGCCCTGCGTCTGAACGTGGTGAGTGCAACTGCCAACAATTTCACAAAACCCACATTCCATCATATCACAGTTTCAGTTTCAGGAAACATCGACTCTCGAACTGACATTCTAGTGGTGGGAAACTCGTTGAGAGGACCACCAGAACTGTTTGTGTTACCTGAAATCCACACCGTGTCCCCCGGAATGAATTTCAAGATCACAGTCACTTGCACAAACACCCCCTGGTTTCTTCCACAATGGACTTGGGTAGCACAGGCCATTGTGCTACCTAGAGACTTTCCCCAACTGCATCGAACCCCATGCACTTACTGGGCAGAGGTTGTTGGAGAAGACAAGCCAACTCTTAGCTGTAAATTGACCAATGGAAAAGCCACAACTTATCTAGATGGGATGACAGACACAGGAGCAGATGTTACCATCATCTCCAAGGCAGATTGGCCAATGCAGTGGGCTGTGAGGCCTTCTGCGGGGACAGTTTCTGGTATTGGGGGATCATCTCCTTCCATGAGGAGCATGAATTCAATCTCCATAGAGGGACCTGATGGTCACATAGCCTCCATCAAGCCCTTTGTGGTACCATCAGGGTTCACCCTATGGGGTAGGGACCTCCTATCACAGTGGGGAACTCGAATAGAAATACCACCTCCTGCTACAAATTTTTAATCGGGGCCACTGAGAGGCACTCCACCCTAGCCCTGACTTGGAAAACTGATAAACCCATCAGGGTGGAACAGTGGCCCCTCTCCAAGGAGAAATTAAATGCCCTCGAATCCCTGGTAGAAGAACAGCTTGCCAAAGGCAACATCGTTCCAACAGACAGCCTTTGGAACTCCCCTGTCTTTGTGATACGAAAACCCGGAAAAGACAAGTGGAGGCTTCTCCACGATTTGCGAGAGATCAATAAAGTGATAGAAGAAATGGGTCCATTGCAGCCAGGTCTACCATTGCCCTCTATGCTCCCCCGAGCGTGGCCTTTGGTAGTCATTGACATCAAAGACTGCTTTTTCAGTATCCCTCTTAACCCTCGCGATGCTCCTCACTTTGCTTTCTCTGTCCCTTCAGTCAACTGGGAAGCCCCTATGAAGCGGTTTCACTGGCAAAAACTACCAATGGGTATGGTGAACGCCCCTGTTCTCTGCCAGTGGTACGTCTCAAAGATCCTATCACCTGTTCGAAAAGCCTTCCCCAAAGCAATCATTCTTCACTACATGGATGACATATTAGTTTGTGCCCCTCAAAAAGAATATCTAGACACCACCCTGAAAGAGACTGTAAAAGCCATCAAAAGTGCAGGCATGGAAATTCAATCTGAAAAGATTCAACACACCTGCCCCTGGTTGTACCTCGGCATTCGCATCGGCGAAAGAACCATCGCACCCCAGCAACTCGTCATCCAGGATGACCCTAAGACCCTACAGGACCTACACCAACTCTGTGGGTCCATCAACTGAGTTCGTCCTCTGCTGGGTCTGACGACGGATGACCTCACCCCCTTGTTCCAGCTTCTGAAAGGAGGCAAGGGACTGGACTCGCCAATTTCCATCACTCCGGAAGCCAGGGATGCTATTGGTAAGGTGCAACAAGCGCTCTCTTCCAGGCAAGTGCATTGGACAGCTCCAGAACTGCCTTTCAGGTTTATCATACTAGGAAAGGTACCACACCTACATGGACTGATATTTCAATGGGACAAGAAGTTGAAAGATTCACTTCTCATCATAGAGTGGGTTTTTCTTCCACACCAGCCTTCCAAAAGTATTACACCACCACAAGAACTGGTTGCTCAGTTGATTAAAAGAGCCAGAAAAAGACTCCGCACCCTGGCAGGGTGTGATTTTGCATGGATATATGTTCCTTGGCAAATGAAAGATGTAGAAGAATTACTCCAAACTGTTGCAGTTGTCATGGCAACGTCGGCCCCGGGCTCCCGGAAGGAAGGGTGGTGGGTGAAACCATCTTGTGGAAAGAATCCCCCGGGAGTCATCCCGACCTTGGTTTAGTCCATTTAGTCTAGGTTACGCCTCTGTTTGATAATTTGTTAGTTGTGTTGTCTGTCAAGTTCTGTATCCTCCCCTGTTTCTGGAAAGCTCCGTGCAGGTGCTTCTCGGATTGGTCCCTGAACCTTTTTCCCTCCCTCCCTTACTCCCGGTTGGTTTGTGATTCCTCTCCCCGCCCCAACTCCTCCCCCTTGCTCTGCCGTGATTGGTTGCCTGAGTTGTTTATCCGTCCCTGCACAGCCTTGTCCGGCGCCATTGTGCTTGGGACGAGGATCAATAAACGTTCCTGTTGCCCAGCATAGTCGCCGCTCCTTATTGCCTTGATTTCGCAGCTACTGGTAGCAAGAACCCACGCTTGCGAACACCGAAACCTCAGCACTTGGGATTAGCGTTGCTGTGGGCAGGGAAACCTTAGCCCTGGTGGCGCCCGGGTGGCTGAGGCAACCATCCAGCAGGTGACCACGAGGCCGCGAAGCCACGAGGTACACTTATTATTTTTAATAAGTGGCGCCCAACGCTGCTGCTACGCAAGTAGCTTCAGAAGAGGACTCTCTTTACACCGAGAAGACCCTGTTGGAGCGCTCCTTGCTACGTGTCCTGAACCCTCTTGTGGAGGTACGGACTCGTAGAAAAGCCGGCGACTCCCTCGACCTCGACGGACTGAGGCATCGAGGTGAAACCGAGCTCATCAAGGCACCTCACATCTCTCGTTTGTGGATTTACTTTGGCGGTCGTCCCGAGGAGCAGAAGCCTCGGACGTTGAAAAAAAAAACCCCTGCAGGTCGCCGCGGAGGTCGAGTGTCCCTCCGGGTGAGTTAACCGCCACGTTTTCTACTTTATTTTAGAGAGTGGGGAATTAACCTCTCTTGTTATAGGATGGGCAACCATCAAAGCAAGAGGGAGAAGGAGCTAAGTTTTTTGTATTATAGTTTAAAATACCGTTTGGTTGATTCGGGGGAAAGTTTTGATAAAAAGTTACTTAAAAAGTTTTTGAAATGGGTACTTGGGAACATTCCTTTCGTTCATCCTAAGTCGGTTTTTACGCTTTCGTTTTGGGATGACGTCGGGGAAAAATTAACCGATAGATTTGAAGGGGGAGATTTTTCAGTTAAACGGTTTTTTGGGTTGCAGACTTTAATTTATAATGTTTTAGTTAATGAGTTTGGGGAGGGTTCGAGTGCGGTTGACGTTAGTTCCCCTACCCCTGATCGTGTTCCTGAACCCCTCATTCCGCCCCCCTCTATCCCGGTGGCTGACCATGCGCCGGTACGCCCGTCTCGCGAAAGCAAGCGGGTTGAAATCGGAGACGATGGAAGTCTCCACCGAAGCACGGCAGTCACCAACCCTTTCTACCCTGAGTCTGGCCAGCTCAGGGTGGACCCATTCCTCACAATTTACCCCAGTTCGCCGTCCCCAGTTGCGCCCGTTGCGCGGATTCCCCCTCCGAGTTATAGTAGTTTTGAATTTAAGGGAACGCCACAAAATGGCGTCGGGAGAAATTTTGCTGCGCCATTGCAAGATGGCGGATCGGGACTTTTGCCGCAATGCGGCAGCGGTTTGGACTTTGGCGCGCGCGCGAACCGGAGTGACGTGAATCCCTTCTACCCCGCCCCCGCCTCCCTAGCCCCCACCCCCGCCTCCCTAGCCCCCACCCCCGCGTCGAGTTACACGTCGGTCACACCCCCTGCGGCCGATGATGTCACTGCGTCGGGGCCCCTCCTTCCTCCCGCCCACGAAGTTCCCCGCCCCCTCGATCGCCCCACCCCTTACCCTGTAACTCCCACCCCAGTCCCGCCTCCAATCCCGCCCAGACCCGCCCCTGCCGGGAACCCCGCCCCTCCCGTTTGCGTGCCCGCCCCCTTGTTTACCCACGCTGTACCCGTTCCGGTTTCCCACGGTCTACCTTCCGGTTCCCACGGTCCTACCCCGGAAGCGGGAAGGGATGAGGCCTATCCCACCCGGGCCTCCGAGGTCTATACCACCGGGGCCTCTCCCCCATCGCAGTTGCCGGTAGCCGTGCCCTTTGCGGCACCGGTGACGTACAACCGGCAGCGTAACACCGCGCGGTGGGAACCCATACAGCAAGGAGTAATTAAGGATATTTGCAAAGCGAGTCAGGAGTTTGGGCGCGCGTCTCCCTATTTCAAGGGGTTGATAAACTCCACGTTTGAAGCATCGTTGTTGGTGCCACACGATTTAAAACTCCTGATGTCGAGCCTTTTAATCGAACCGGATTTCTGGGTTTGGGAAAGCAGGTGGCACAGGGAGCTGCAAAAGTTACTTGCCGCCTATCGCGGTGACCCCGCCAAAGCCTCCCTCACTATGGAACACCTTAGTGGGGAGGGAGCGTTTTCGGAACCCGGGGAGCAAGCCAAAAACATTCCGGCTGAAGTCCTTAAAGACATACAGCGGGCAGCGCGATCGGTGCTGTTTAGTTTAGCCGCTGACGGTGACCCTGCTCAGGGTTATACCGCCATAAAGCAGGGTCCCCAAGAGAGGTTTGTTACCTTTGTAAATAGACTTCGGGAGTCCGTGGCGCGTGCAGTTGCCAACCCAGTCGTGCAAAAGGAGATGCTAGTAGAACTTGTTAGGGAAAACTCTAATGAGGAGTGCCGTAGGGTCATTGAGCTGATGCCTTGGGAGCCTCCGCCCACCATCGAGCTTATTACTGAGCGCTGCTCCCAAGTGAGGCTGCCAAAGCCAGAGACCCCTGACTTGGCGAAAGTAAAACCCAAACCCGCGCATTCCTATGGCGTCACAGCAGCGCCAGCTGAAAAACGTTGTTATAACTGTGGGAAGTTGGGTCATTTTATCAAAGACTGTAGACTCCCTCGCAAAGGACATTTTAACTGCACTAACTCTGTGAATCCCGAGTTACCGGCAGGTCCCGCCTCTCATCAAAACAACGTGACATCCCAACCCACGCCGTGTTCCTGTTGCCACTCCTCGGGAAACGGGAAGGGGAGGGCGGGTCAGTGCCGCGCTCCGCAATAAATAAGTTAAACGCTGCACCTGGAGAGTCCACGACATCGACTAAACCAACCTACAGAGAACTCACGAGATTTCAACAGCTAGCACGTCCACATTCGACAACGCGGCACTCTGCAGAGCCCTCGCCGAGTGACTCCAATCGCCTGGATGTGGTGAGCTCGTTCGTTTTACATCTCACGGACACTACACCTCACCACGTTGCTGTGGAACTGATAAATGCACCACACCACCCGTGCACATTACTTATAGTGGGAGATTCTATCAGAGGTCCCCCAGGACTTTTTGTTATTCCGGAAGTGAAACTTTATCAACCTAAAAAACCTATCGGTGTCACCATCATGTTAAATACCACACCCTGGTTTTTGCCTAAAGGGACTTGGCTAGGCCAAGCACTGATTTTACCCGAGAACATCCCTAGGGACACACGAACTCCGTTTGTATGGTGGACCCAGGTAGTTGGTACAGAGAAACCATTCACTGACTGTAAGCTTATTAATGGCCAGAGTTCTGTCACCAGGACAGGAATGATAGATACGGGATCTGCTGTTACTATCATCGCTGATACAGAGTGGCCATCTGACTGGGGCACCAAAGACTTGAACGAATCCCTAAAGGGAGTCGGGGGAACAGTGTCTGCTAAAAGGGCAAAATCGGACATTCTTATCGAGGGTCCCGATGGACATGTAGGGACCGTGAGGCCATTCATAGTTTCCTCGGGTTTTACACTGTGGGGCAGAGACCTGCTAGACCAGTGGGGTGCGAGGATTGAGATCCCTCCGCCTCAGGATTTTTAGTGGGGGCCACCTCAAAGCGCGCTGGGCCACAAGTTCCACCCATTAAGTGGCTCTCTGATAAACCCATCCGGATTGAGCAGTGGCCCCTACGAGGTGATAAGTTAAGCGCGCTCCACGAACTGGTCAACGAACAGCTGAGACTAGGTCGCATTACACCATCCCACAGCCCGTGGAACTCTCCGATATTTGTAATAAAAAAGCCCAAATCTGACAGTTACAGGCTACTGCACGACCTTCGTGCCATTAATGCGGTGATAGAAGAGATGGGCCCCCTGCAGCCTGGACTCCCATCACCAGCAATGTTGCCAAGGGGGTGGCCCGTCACCATAATAGACATTAAAGACTGTTTCTTTAGTATCCCTCTGCATCCTGCAGATGCTCCCAGGTTTGCCTTCACAGTGCCTGCAATCAATCGGAGGAACCTGTGCGACGCTACCATTGGCTCGTCCTCCCCCAGGGAATGAGAAATTCCCCCTCCCTTTGCCAATGGTACGTCTCCGGGGTCCTCTCTCCGGTACGAAAGGCATTTCCAGCTGTCCGTATCCTGCACTACATGGACGACATACTCGTCTGCGCACCTTCGCAAGAACAGCTACAACCAGCCCTGACTGCAGTTCTCCAGGCCATCGAGAACGTCGGTATGAAGGTGAATCCTAAGAAAATACAGTCCACGTCACCTTGGAATTATTTGGGGTCACGTATTACCAGCACCTTCATTGAGCCTCAACTGATGAAACTTCCTGAAGAGCCTGCCACGCTTCGTGAGTTACATCAGTTGTGTGGATCTATCAATTGGCTGCGACCCTTCCTAGGACTGAAGAACACAGACTTGCAGCCTTTGTTTCAACTCCTGCGGGGAGGCCGTGCCCTGGATGCACCCATTCAATTCACCACAGAGGCGAGAGGAGCAGTTGGTAAAGTACTAACAGCACTACACACAAAACGGACACATAGGATTAACCCGGTTCTTCCCTTCCGTTTCAGCATTCTAGGGAAGAACCCGAAGTACAATGGGTTAATATTTCAATGGGATGAGCAGGTGAGGGATCCCCTCCTGATAGTGGAGTGGATATTCCTACCTAATACGCCATCCAAAACAATCACGACGCCACAAGAGTTGGTGGCCGAGCTTATAATCAAAGCTCGCCAGCGTCTCCGTACCCTGGCTGGCTGTGATTTTGCGTGCATCCAAACCCCCTGGAAGAGAGATCAATTTGAGTCTGTCTTCCAGGAGAGTGAACATCTCCAATTAGCTCTGGAAAACTTCTCCGGTCAAATTGGGCACCAAAAGCTAAAACACCATCTTTTTAATTCGGAATTTCATTTGGCCCCAGAATTTGTTCAAAGTAAAACTCCAATTCCTGATGCCCTAACCATTTTCACAGACGGCTCTGGGTCCTCCCACAAGGCTGTGCTGACGTGGGAAAATCCAGAGACCCTCGAGTGGGAAGAGGAAATTCTGGTGGTTGAGGGTTCTCCTCAAATTGCTGAGTTATCCGCCGTTGTTAAGGCATTCGAGCGGTTCCAGGAGCAACCGATAAATTTGGTGACAGATTCGGCCTATGTAGCGGGGATTGTTTCCAGGATTGAACATTCTCTATTGAAAGAGGTGAGTCATCAAAGACTTTTTGGGTTGCTTGCATCTTTGTTACAGCTCCTTTCCCACCGCAAGCATCCCTTCTTTGTAATGCACACAAGGTCACACACCAACCTACCCGGTTACATCGCAGAAGGTAATCAGAGAGCTGATGCATTAGCGATGTCTGTGCACAATTGTTCAGTTCCTGACGTTGTGGCACAGGCACGTTTAAGCCACCAATTCTACCATCAAAATGCCCCTGCCCTCCGTAGGATGTTTAACCTGTCCTCGGAGCAGGCTAGGGCCATAGTGGCAACATGTCCGTCCTGTCAGAAACATCAGATTCCTGCCTTTAACGCTGGGGTCAATCCCCGAGGTCTCCATTCTAACGAGGTATGGCAAGCAGACATAACCCATTATGCACCTTTTGGTCGTCTTAAATATATTCATGTATCAACTGACACATTTTCTGGTGCCACCTTTGCGTCGGTTCACACCGGAGAAAAGGCAAGAGACGTTAAAAAACATTTTCTAATGGCATTTTCTGTTTTAGGAGTGCCAAAGTCTATAAAAACTGATAATGGACCTTGTTATGTTTCAGCTAGTTTTAAAAAATTTTTACAGGAATGGGGAATTAGCCATACCACCGGCATACCCCATTCCCCAACTGGCCAAGCTATAGTTGAAAGAAAACATCAGGAGATTAAACGCATCCTTGAGCAGCAGCAGCGGGGAGGGACAGAGGAAAAGACGCCCATTGAGCGACTCTGTAAGGCGTTGTTTACCTTAAATTTTCTAAATTGTACTGATTCGGAGCCTTCCCCCCCCGTCTTTAGACATTTCACAAATTCGGCCAGGATGAAATTGACAGAAAAACCTCTTGTGCTGTTCAAGGATCCGGAAAATGGTCAGATTAAAGGTCCAGTCGAGCTGATTGTATGGGGAAGAGGGTATGGGTGTGTTTCTACAACAGCAGGTCCCCGGTGGATCCCGGCGAGAGCAATCCGCCCATACCTCCAGAGTGACCCACAGACCCCACAGGACAACCAGAACGTCAGCTTCGCATGGAAGCGAAGAAGAAAGAAGGCAACATCATAGACTGTGTTCCAACCATGAGCAGCTAAGAGCACCAGCAACAATGCTCAAAACCTTCACAGCCCTACTCCCCTTTCCCCTTTTCCCCACCCCACACTTACCTGAATGTTCTATCCTTACCCTGTCCTTGTTGAATGTTCTGAGAGGGGAAGAGTTGGTAGAAGTCAACTTTGCTGGGAAAGAGTTGTTTATACTTACCTTCCTGTTTCAGTACACCTTGATAACAGAAGTAATGGAGCTGGAAAGTGTGACCAAAATTCTGCTGTCCCTGTGGCTGCTGGCGACGATGACTCACCGTTGGCCAGAGACATCCGGCTGGATCCTTCCGCAACCGAAGGAGAATGTGTGGGTCACGCTCGCCAAGTCATTGAAACAAGACAATCTCTGTTTGAATACGGATGCTGCCGAGAACCCCCTGTCAACCTGTCTGGTGGGTATCCCTATGCAAGAACAAGATCCTGTTCTTGCAAGTCTGAGGCCCAATTCTGTAAAATCATGGGATGCCTGGCTTGAGACTCTAAAACATGCAGTAGACGAAAGAAATTTCGATGTGGAACCCCAAGAATTGGAACTGCTGGGGTCCGCACAAGCCAAATTCTGCGTGGAATTTCAATACACGCTGACGGGGAACGAGCCCTATCGGGCTCAAATTGGAGACATTAAAAGAACTAATGTGAGTCCTCACAAACGTTCCATCTATACTTTTGATAAGTGGTGTGCACGTACTATTACCACACCTGCTACACCGTCGAGAGCCAGAGCACTTGGTGGTCCCCTCCGCCTACCAACAGGAGTGTTTCTTATCTGCGGGGACCGCATGTGGGCCGGGATACCGTCCCGTCCGGTAGGAGGGCCTTGCACGTTGGGCGAAGTAACCGTCCTAGCCCCTGGCAAAACGCAAATTCTCAATTGGACAAAAACCAATTCGGCACGTAAAAAACGAGAAATTGACCATTGGGATGAAAATTGCAATTCAGAAGTTAATCATTGGAGCTTTTCAAAGAGGGTGGTTGCTTCTGTCTTTGTGCCCTGGGCAGCAGCAGCTAAGGCGCTGGGGGAATTAGGTCATCTTGAATGTTGGCTTGGCAAACACGCCAACATGACGTCCCGTGCTTTGGCCCAATTACTTCAGGACGGAGACACCACCAGACGAGCCACCTTGCAGAACAGGGCGGCTATAGACTTCTTACTCCTCGCCCATGGGCACGGGTGCGAGGAATTTGAAGGTCTATGCTGTTTCAATCTTTCATCCCACTCGCGCAGCATCCACGCCACTATACAGGGGATCCAGCAGCAGCTCCAAGATCTACATGTTGAAAGCAATGATTGGCTGCGGACCATGTTCGCACAAACAGGACTTTCATCATGGGCTACAGAACTGTTGTCCACCCTTGTTTGGATTTTAGTTATCATTTTAATTGTGCTCTGTTTGTTTTCATGTATAAAAAATGTCCTTGTTTCTATGATTTCTCGTTCTTTCTTAGAAAACAAGAAACGGGGAGATGTTGCAGTTGTCATGGCAACGTCGGCCCCGGGCTCCCGGAAGGAAGGGTGGTGGGTGAAACCATCTTGTGGAAAGAATCCCCCGGGAGCCATCCCGACCTTGGTTTAGTCCATTTAGTCTAGGTTACGCCTCTGTTTGATAATTTGTTAGTTGTGTTGTCTGTCAAGTTCTGTATCCTCCCCTGTTTCTGGAAAGCTCCGTGCAGGTGCTTCTCGGATTGGTCCCTGAACCTTTCTCCCTCCCTCCCTTACTCCCGGTTGGTTTGTGATTCCTCTCCCCGCCCCAACTCCTCCCCCTTGCTCTGCCGTGATTGGTTGCCTGAGTTGTTTATCCGTCCCTGCACAGCCTTGTCCGGCGCCATTGTGCTTGGGACGAGGATCAATAAACGTTCCTGTTGCCCAGCATAGTCGCCGCTCCTTATTGCCTTGATTTCGCAGCTACTGGTAGCAAGAACCCACGCTTGCGAACACCGAAACCTCAGCACTTGGGATTAGCGTTGCTGTGGGCAGGGAAACCTTAGCCCTGGTGGCGCCCGGGCGGCTGAGGCAACCATCCAGCAGGTGACCACGAGGCCGCGAAGCCACGAGGTACACTTATTATTTTTAATACCAAACCAATGAGCCCCTCCAGCTAGCCCTCGACAGTTATCCAGGCCAAATTACAGGTCACAAATTAAAACACCATCTCTTTAATACTAAATTTAAGTTAGCACCCAAATTCCTCCAAAGTAAAACACCCTTAAATGCCCTGACAGTCTTTACAGATGGCTCAGGGTCCTCTCATAAGTCAGTACTGACCTGGAAAGACCCAGAGACTCAGGAGTGGGAATCTGAAGTTCAAGTAGTAGAAGGATCCCCACAAATTGCAGAACTAGCAGCTGTTGTAAGGGTGTTTGAGAAATTCCAGGAACCTCTAAATTTGGTCACAGATTCAGCATATGTGGCCGGAATTACTGCTCGAGCAGAACACTCACGCCTCAAAGAAGTAGACCACCCAAAACTATTTGGGTTGCTCTCAAGATTGGTGTATCTGTTGTCACATCGAAAGCACCCCTTCCATGTCATGCACGTGAGATTGCACACAGATCTCCCTGGATTCATTGCGGAGGGAAACCGCAGGGCAGATGCCCTAGCTATGCCAGTGCAAATGTCCAATATTCCTGATAGCTTTGCACAAGCCAAACTCAGCCACCAGTTTTTTCATCAAAATGCCCCAGCTCTCAAGCGAATGTTTCACCTTTCCCTTGAGCAGGCTCGAGCAATAGTAGCTACCTGCTCAAACTGCCAGAAATACCAAATCCCCTCCCTAAATCCAGGAGTGAACCCCCAGGGACTCAACAGTTGCCAGATTTGGCAAATGGATGTCACTCACATCGCCCAGTTTGGACGGTCAAAATTTGTGCATGTATCTGTAGACACTTTCTCAGGAGCAGTCTTTGCCTCTGCTCAAACTAGTGAGAAAGCAAAAGATGTCACTAAGCATCTCATGATGGCCTTCTCTATGCTGGGGACACCACAAGAAATAAAAACTGACAATGGGCCCGCATACACTTCCCACAAGTTTAAAGAATTCCTTCAACAATGGGGGATCAAACATGCTACTGGCATACCTCATTCTCCCACAGGTCAATCCATTGTAGAACGCACCCACCAGAACATCAAAAAGCTCCTTAACCAGCAGCAAAGAGGAACAGAAAAATTATCGCCTATAGAGCGCCTTTGTAAAGCTCTTTTTACCATCAACTTTTTAAACAATTCATTCGCTGAACCTGTCCCCCCCGTGTTTCGGCATTTTTCTAATTCGACTCAAGCCAAATTAAAGGAACAACCGCAGGTGCTGGTTAAGTACCTTGAAAGTGGACAAGTGAAAGGGCCCTATCGACTGATTGTTTGGGGAAGAGGGTATGCTTGTGTTTCTACCTCAGCAGGACCCATGTGGGTACCAGCGCGTAACATCAAACCCTATCGAGAAGCAAGCCCTGAAGACAGTGATGCAGACAAACAACAAGAGCAAGACAAAACGGTGTGGAAGAGAAGACGCCGCAAAGATTAAGACAGAGATCCACCGAAGCGACGAAACAGTTTTTAAATCCCCTGTCTTTTCAGATTTTTCCCCCAGATGTTTCCCTAGTGTGTTTCCCGAACCTAACCGTATCCCGGTGGGGGGAGGAGAAAAAATGAGAAATGCTTTCATTAAGTAGCTAAGTTCTAAAATTACCCAGTACCCTAATGTGTGTTCCCTTTCCATTAAGGAAGGAAACCCTGAACCCCCAGAGAACCCAGAAGATGGAGACAACTCACCTCTCTCTGTGGCTGTTAGCCCTCGCCTTTTCAGGAGTGTCCCCATGGCTCGCTCAACAGCCAAAGGAAAATGTGTGGGTGACACTAGCAAAAGTATTAAAGCAGGACAGCATGTGCCTCAGCTTAGATAGTGCATCGAACCCCATGTCCACGTGCCTAGTCGGAGTCCCTGGGGACTCCAGAGAGTTCAAAGCTATGGGCAGAGGAGCTCACCCAGCCCATAGCTGGGACAGATGGATGAGGACCCTTCCTCATGCGAGCTCTGAACCCCAAGAGTTAGACTTGTTGGGGTCAGCCAAACCACACTATTGCACTCACTTTAGCCCCGTATATAATTGGCAAGATTCTCCCTCTCGAAAGAGAGGACCATACAAAGATGTCTCACCAATTGATAAAAAGTCTTACTCAGATTCCATATGGTGTAATGATACTGAAATCACATGGTCCAACTCCATCAAAGATCCCAGAGTGATCCCTAATGGGGTATTCCTCATCTGTGGAGACTGAGTATGGGCCGGAATACCTTCTCGTCTTAAAGGGGATCCTTGCACTCTCGGAAAACTTACCCTGCTGGCACCTGACAAAATGCAAATCCTAAATTGGCAGAACAAATCCCAATTGGCACGCCACAAAAGGCAAATCCAAGATTTGGACCCAAATTGTGACAGCGAAGTTGTCAGTTGGTCATTTTCAAAAAGGGTAGCTGCCTCTATTTTTATACCCTGGGCAGCCGCAGCGAAAGCCCTCGGTGAGCTTTCTCACCTAGAATGCTGGCTGGGTAAGCAAGCCAATCTAACCTCGAGTGCTCTGACACAGCTCCTAGAAGATGAGGAAACCACCAGGCAAGCAACGCTCCAGAACCGAGCAGCTATTGACTTCCTCTTACTAGCCCACGGGCATGCCTGTGAAGAGTTTGAAGGCATGTGCTACTTGAACTTATCCTCCAACAGCCAAAGCATCCGCAAAACTCTCCAACAAATGAAAGACCAACTTCACCAGCTCAAGACAGAAGGCAAAGATTGGCTAGACCACTTGATGGACCAGTGGGGACTTTCAGGGTGGGGGGTCAAGATCCTCCGCTCAATTTTGTGGGTGTTACTGACAATTGTCATTACCTTGTGTGTTCTCGGTTGTGTTAAAAATCTTTTGTTATCCTTCATCCAACGGGCCTTTTTAGGAGAAACAGAAGGGGGAGATGTAGCTGCTGTGGATGTGTCCTTAGAAACCTCAGGGGGAGAAGACTTAGAAAAGGAGAAAGATAACTGGTGGAGAAAGTTCCAAGGAGATAGGAAACCCCTGGAAGGTGAAGTGACCATGGTTTAACCCAGGACAAACCAGAGTAGCCATTGCTGGTGTCCATCATCTCCTCCCTCCCCCCAAGAGCCTTTGTTCTATTCCCTGTTATCTCCTGGGCCCCTTTCCTTCCCCATCCCATAGGACCAAGTAACCCTGAACCTTCCCTATACTCCCCCAAACCCCCTGGTGATTGGTGGTACATGGTAACTCTTAAGGCTGTGTCTGAGGGCCCCTCGCCCTCTTGGATCCTGCCTCTCCTCTGTGTGAAGACTCTGCAATAAAGCCACTCAGAATTAAAGGCACTCCAAGAGCCCTCTCATTATTCATCTTCAGCTGATAGCTAACTGGACAGTTCCTGCACCACAACGCAGGCCGCAGTTTCTCTGGCTAAGTGTCTACGGGACGCTGCCAGAGTGCCCTGGGGACAGGGGCATTCCTGGAAATATAGCCAGCTGGAATCTGTCGTGGCAACGCCAGGCTGGACAGAGAAACCAGCGAGCTATATATAGATCCAACAAAAATGATCTTTCCTAAAAGTGAAAAAGATCTCAAAAAGATGGCTAGCTACTCTGTATAATGGAAGTGTTTTGAAAATTAAGTTTGTTTACCTAGTGTTCAGAATCCTGATTAGTATTGTTAAGGTACTAGATAATTTAAATGTTTTACCCAATAAGTTTTATTAATAGTGATTATTGCATTTTAGTGTCTTAAGTCTTGCTAAATACTCAGTGGTTTAAGTGGAAGTAATCTTAAAAGAAGTAATCAAGATCACTTCCAAAGGGGGAAATTGTTGGAAATGATAGACGTTTCCTAACTAATTTTTAATTAGTCGTTTTACTTAATTGTAAGCAGTGTCCACTTTTAGCCAGCACTAGTTAAGTTTCTTCACAGACTCTTATTGTTACTTTGATCATTAAATCACTGAAACCTTAAGTTTTTTTAAAACTAACCCTGACATGCTTCAATAAACAAAGCCAAGAGGATTTGAATACTGGGCATCTGGGACCTTTAATGTATGGCACTTCAAGGATGTTGGAGTAACCAGGTGAAGTACTAAGGCCTGAACAACAGGCCTTGAGCCAAAGTTGACCTCTGGATGAACCTTCCAACCAAACGTTATTTGTATCCACTCATTAATGAAGTATTATTAGCTATATCTATAATTAGTGAACCATGTATTTACCTTTCCATATTTAGAAGCCAGACAAGGCCATGAAATCAGACATCTGGCTTTGTTTGGAGGTGTATGATCAAAGACAACTCCCTTGTTTCATCCTTGAGCCCTGGACAGGCTTTGGGAGGAACCCAAGAGGAGGATGAAATCAGATGTTCCCACACTAGAAGTTATGTCAGCTTGTTTATTCAACAACATAAAAGCTGGGCCTTCTCACAGCAAAGTTGGAAGCCTTGCCTGTGGGTAGACGCACCACACAGGATTTCCCAGTTGCTGGGAGTGGCTCTCCAGTCCTTCGCTGTGACAGGAGCTTCCCCAGCTGTTGCGCAGACCTGGATGAAGGAGTAAAGTATTAGGGTAACTGGTGATGTATCTTTCTTAGTCACTATGGGCAGTGTTTTGTAGCAATGATTATGTGCATTGCTTAGCTTATCCTTTTGTAATTCTTTGCAGTTTTGCATTATAGTAAATTACACTTGTTCCTTAAGTTTGTGTCTGCATCTTTGGTGCCGACTCTGCCCACTGGCAAAACACCAGAAGATACAGAAGAGATTAAGGCCTGGAAAATTGGAGACTCCCCACCTGAGAAAAAGATAGCAAAAGGACTAAAGAATGTGAAGTAGATTAGCATGAAGAGGGAGAAATCAATAACCGTTAGCGGATAGAATACTAAATAATTAAAAGAATTATGTAACTTAGAACCAACGAATATTAATTTCTTTGTTTGCTGAAAATGCATAAATAAGTGAAAAAGTTTTGTATAGGCATCTATGTGGAGGCCAGAACTCTGTCAGCACCACACACACCTCTTGGCCAAGAATAAAGTAATATCTTACCTGCTAACATCAAAAAGACAGTGTTAGGGAGTCTCATTTATCCCAACGATTTCAGTGACACTGTCACTTGTTACATGGGAGAAAAGACTGATCCCTACCTGGCTACAACCTCCTTTCAGGCAGTTATAGAGAGCGAGGTCTCCCCTCAGCCTCCTCCAGATTAAACACCTCCATCTCCCTCAGCCGTTCCTCATGGGACTTTTTCAGCCCCTTCCCCAAGCTCCATTGCCCTTCTCTGGACACGCTCCAGCACCTTAATGTCTTTCTTGGAGCGAGGGGCCCAAAACTGAACACAGGACTCGAGGTGCAGCCTCACCAGTACAGGGGCACGATCACTGCCCTCGTCTTGCTGGCCACAATATTGCTGATAAGTCAAGATGCCCTTGGCTTTCTTGGCCACCTGGGCACACGCTGGCTCATATTCGGCTCCTGTCGACCAAAAGATTCAGGATGCGATCAGGGTAAAGGGGCCTGGTGAGGGCTGGGGTGCAGACGATTTTGTCCTCACCATAGCTGCGGGGACTGTGCAGTATTGTGCCCCGGAAGGGTCATCGTGGTTCCAATCCGTATCCGGACTCTGAGAGAAGAGGTTTTGCCCTCCCTTATCCAAGGAACATTTAAACCTCGATTTAGTTACGGCTTTATTTGCCGCTTGAGGGCAGGAGGCCCGGATGAACGGAGCGGGGGGTGGTGACACCGTGCCGGACCCACTGCAGTTCCTGAGGTAATTTCTGTCGGGAAACAGCACACTAGTTTTTTCAGCTCCCACCTGCATCCGGCGCGGAATGTTACGGCAGCGGCGCGCGCGCGCTCGCTCATCCTCAGTGCGGCTGCGCGCCTATGCGTAACTGAAACTTCCACTCCGATTGTCCTTTCTTGATTAACCACCCCTAACAGGCGCGTGGAACAAGAAGAGATCAATAAGCACCGCCCCGCCCAGCCGCATCCATCTCTCTTCGCCTCGCGTCTTTTTCTTCTCTTTCCTTATTTTTTTTTCCGGGCCGCGTGCACTCGATTGGCGGCTCAATCCGCCAATCGGCGGCTGAGGTCGGGCCTCGACAAGCGTTGCCCAATCCTCGCCCACTGTTTCTTAAGTGACGAATGGTCGAACCAATGCGCCGCCTCCCCGCCCACTGCTGGGGACGGGTCTGAGCGGCATCCAATAGGTGAGGGGAGGGCGGGCGCGCAGGGGAGAGCAACGCTGAGGGAGCAGGGCGGTTAGGCTGCATGCAGAGGAGGTTGGTCTTGGGGTGGATTCGACGAGCGGCTCGGCTGTGCTGTGGGAAGGAGTGCCCCGTCGGCGGTGTATGGGCTGACTAGGCCCGGCCTGGTCCCGGCGGGAGACAGGGGCTCCTCCCCACGTACCTCTTCCCCCTTTGTTGTGGTGGGGTGCTGCTGGCGGCAAACCGGCGCGGTGGGCCCCAGTGGCGGCGGCGACTCAGGAGGCTGCCTCTCCTGGCGGAAGGAAATTGCTGCGGGGGGTGGGGGAGGGGGGCGGCTCCTGCTGGCTGCTCCCAGGGTCTGCTCCCCGGAAGCAGGGCCGGGGCGGGGAGTGTCGCTGTCACCCCTTTCGCCTTCCACACGCCGGAATAGCCCTCGACGCGGGGTGTTAAAAGGTGAGAAGGGTTGGCCTGCGCCCTTAGTGTGTGTATGGAGGGTGAGGGGAGGGGGGAAAAAGAATATATGCTTTTCTTTTCTCTCCTCCCTCTCTTGCCCGGACTTTTTTTCTTACAGAGGTTAGGTGTGCAAGACTTCGTGCCGGGGTGGTGGAGAAAACTAGAAGTAAGTTGGAAAGAAGTGTTCAGGATTGCAAGGCTTCACTTCAGTCAGTGCTCTTTTGTGTATTCCAGAGCCATGGATGTGAAATATACGTAGTCTACATGAGACATGTACATGCGAATTGATTAGTGGGTTTCTTCATGGTATTAATGTTGTGGCTATCCATGCATAGTAAAATGTAAACAAACATCATCTCTTAAGTATGTCATCTACCTAGATAAGCACATGGGAGAAGTTGTGTTGTGATAAATGCAAGTAGTTGGTGTTACTGCAGAGTTCCTTTTTGTAATTTTGTGGATTTCCTATTTGTATTTTTTTTGTAGGAGGTGGAGGGGAAGAGAAAAAGTGTGACACTAATCTTTTAGTCTTCATTCTGGGGAAATAAAAGAAGGCTAAAAAGTGAGTGAAGAGCTCTTGTAATAGTCTTGGAGAGCTGTTGAATTGAACAGCTGGAATCCACACTGGAGCTTAGTCCCATGTATTTTTGTGTGTCTGTCACAGTTTTTGACTAAAAAAAAACCCAGTGGGGGTGTTGTGCTCTTCAAATCCTTTACAAACAAGTGGATAGCATTAAGAAAAAGTTTTGCTTACTGGGTTTACCATCAAACTATTTCTGAAAATAGTACTAGTGAATGCTGCAACCTGTGTGGGGCTCATGTTATCACAGTTCATGGTTATAAATGAGTCAGACTCCATATGTAGCAAGAAGTTTATTATAACAGCTTATTAGGAGACTGCACATAACAGCAGGTTTGTCTTTTCTTAAGTGTTCCTCTTAGCCTGGAGAGCTGTACTTTCAGATTGATTTGTGACATTACTTTTGTGGAGACTGGATGCTCTAGTGAGTGACTGATTAATCTTTGCTTTGTTCTCCGAACTGGAAAAAAACCTCAAACCAACAAAACTCCCTCTTGTTAAGTGAAAGACTTCCCTTAGTCTAAACAGCAACATCGTTCTTTCCTATGCTTCACTGCACTGTTGAAGCTTGCATTGTGTGAGTAGATTGACTGTGTGCTTGTTCTGAGGTATAGCTTTAAAACTAATGTTTACAAACTAGTGAATTAGAGGAGAATGAGAATGTAAGTAGAGGTGGTTTGTGAAGTCCCTTCCCCCGTTTGCTTAGCACTATCATGATGAAAGATAGCATTAGTTACAAATGCCTTTAAAAAGAGAAAGGGGAGGGTCTCATTTAAGGTGGCTTATATTTAGCTCAAAGACAAGTCTGAGCACATATTTAAGAGCATATTGGGATTTTAATAGAGGAACCTGGCAGTTGATTGTTGTTCTGCAGTTGTGTGGGTCAGACTCAGACTACACTGACAGTCGCCAAAAGGAATGAGAGTGTTTGAAGATCCAATTTTCTTTATGGAAGAAGCTGGGTGTGTGTAATAATCTTGGAGAAGAATTTGTCAACTTTCCTGCGGTTCTGCTTGATGATTAAAAAGAGCATTTTTTCTAAAAATGAGGTTAAAATAATTAGTCTCTTAACCAATCTTTTCTGTTATTCCACCCAGAAGCTAGATTCATGAACAAAATCAAATAATTACAGTGAATCTCCAAATGAAAGCCCCTTCTGGGTCCTCTGTTTTCCTGTTCCACTTGAACTTTCAGAAGTGTTGAGCACCAGTTGATATAATTGAGTTTATTTGAGCTCCAAAAAAATCTCTGCTACTAAACACAACTTAAAAAATCTTGTTTCCACCTCTCTAATCCCTTTCCCTCAAAAGTACTGTGAGAACAGGCTTTGTAGTAGCATCCATTTATGGGCCTGACTTGCTCAGTGAGCTGTAAATTCTGCTTTTCATATTGGATTTAATGACTTTTATCATAAAGCCATAAACTGATTGTGAAGTGTGCTGAGAGGCAAACAATACTTAAGCTTACTTTGGCAAAATATATGTAATTGTTGATTTGTTAAACTGAATTTCTGCAGGTCATGCGATGGGGTTATTTTTTTTTTTTTTTGTAATAGAATGGAGAGTACAGGCAGCTCTGTGTTCAGTACTCTGGGCTAGAAGAAATTGGCTACTGCAGAAAACCTTCCTAAACATTCCTCTCCACTTTCAATAGAGAAACTGTTACAAACAGTAAGGCTTTGTTCCATATGACTTTATTATTATGATGGGTGACAGCCATAAGTGGTCAAGTAAGACCAAGAAGAGACTGTGAGAGAGCAGTTCCTGGGTGTCCTATCACTTTAGTCTGGGACTCAAGCTAGATTTACACTGTAGCAATACAAGCTTATGCAAAGTGAACTCTGCCTAACAAGGGGGACTGTTTGAGAAATGTTTATGTTTGGCCTGTATTGAAAGTGATCTTGCATTAACTAATTGTTAAATGCAATTGTTTGGGGTTTAGTGAAGTGGAGAAGCTGCTAAGCTATACAGATAAAAACTGAAACAGGTACCTAGGTACCTGATAATCAGTTTTGTGAATATTCCTGTCAAATTTAGCCCAGGAGTATTTATTTTCTAAAATCATGAAGTTGACACTGCTACACATGAAAAATTTTGGTCAAAATTAGTGAGGTAAGGGCTTAAACTGCTGTGGTTTGGAGTGCTTCTCTGGTGGATTTGTGGGACTATTATGGCCTTTTAGTTTTAAGGAGCAATACTGTTAGGTTGTTCATAACATTAAGTGGAAGAAGTTTGCTGCTTTGCAGAGGTAGGTGAATTGGCTGACTGCAGTTGTAATTTTCCTCATTTGCAATTCTAGGAGAGTTGCTAAAATACATTGGTCCTATTAGCAATTTCATCAAAGGTTAATAAAATTAACATCTTTCTTATGTCTCCAGTTGCATGCAATTTTAGTATACCATGAATGAATGTGTTACATAGAGTGCAATTTTCTAATAGCAATATAGCTTTTCATTACTACATGTGAATGTCATTTGCAGTAGTCCTTAATAATTGAAAAAAAAAAATCCAACTTCTGAAGCTTTCCTGATGTCATGATTGTGCTTATTTTAATTCTGTGTATGAGAAATATGAGTTGTCTCATTTGATTCATAACCAAACTTCATGAAGAGAGTGAGAGGAAAAAGTCTACTTTCAAAGTAGGTGGGTAATTCTGTTTTCAGTGAGTTATATAAAGGTACTACAGTTAGGCAGAGTTTCAAGATGCATTGCAGTAGTAGAGCATAGTATACTTAAAAATTGTGCATGTTGAATCTCTGTAGGCATGTTTGAAATTCTCTTTCTAAAGCTGACCCAGAGCAAGAATTTTCCTTGCTCCTGTCCCCCCAGATCACAAGCAGCCTGCCTCATTGGCTCATGTCAAAGCTCAATCAGGACCTTGGCTTTTTACTCCTTCCAACTTTGGGCTGTGAGCTGGCCAGATGGAGCCCCTTGGGAGGGAGCTCTTTAGAGCCACTCCCCACTGCTGAGCTAATTGGCTGAAAAGCTGAACTGGGAGGTAGATTTCAGAGCATTGCTCAGTAGGGCTGCATTCCCCTTCCTCCAAAGCAAAAAAACCTAAAACCCTAACACCCAAAAACCAATAAAGGAATACTTGAAGCTGTCCTACTATGACTGAAATATGAGGAGATAAGATGAGCACCATCTCATTTTTCTTGTGTGGTTGTTTTTCAGAAAAGTATGTATGTGACAGTAGGTTTGAGCTTCTCCAGTATGACAAAACCAGGTGTCTAATATTCATTTGTAGAGAAAGAATTAGCCCTTATGGAATCTCAAAAGGCAGTTTTTGGAGGGATTGTGGCTGCAATAGAAATGAAATGTCTTCTCTTGTCTGTTACACTGTGTAATTTAACTAGTGTGTTCTATCTGAAAGGGAAAAGACTGGCTTTGATTTTAGTTTGAAGTTCATGCAAAATTCAGGTTTCCTGCAAGTTGAGATCATTAACATGGAGGAGAACTTTCTCAGTTTCCACAGAGAATAAACTGTCTCCTTGAATGGAATAACACAGCCTGAAGGATTGAGAAGCAGACAATAAATTAGTTTTGTTTTTTCATCTATTCAATGCAAGATAAAATATTTGTTTTATTGTTTTTCTAAATCTTAATGACTTTGACTTAATATAGGAGACATGCAAGTACTGCATAAGCTATGCCTTTTAAAACTTCAGCTCCCACTATTGTTTAACCTAAGGTCTTGATTCTGCCTTAAATAGACTATGCTTCAATGAATGACACTTTATTGCGAAACCAGTAATATCACAGGGGCAATCGTAAAGGGAAAGGGTGGATATACCCTTGCCTTCTGGAAGATCTGAAACACTGTGCAGTTGGTGAAATTGATAAAGAATCTTGTCCAAATTCCATGAGTAATGAAAAAAAATGCCTTAAAAAAATCTCAAAAATGGGACTAAAATTGTGAGGAAATGAGCTTGTAGACTCTCAAATACCACTAATTATTTTCCTTGATCTTCTTTCCTTGGGAGCTTAACTTCTGTCCTCCTTATTCCAGAACAGCTCTTGCAAATGAAATTCCTCTAAGACAGAATGCTTCTAGTAAAACTCAGAGATCAGATTTCCTTATTTTCAAGTTTAAGGTGAATAAGCAGACTGATATGAAATATGTTGCATAAGGTTTTAGAATAAATTAGTCAGAAAGCACTTGGTACTTTTGGTAGCACCAGTGTGTTTATAGTATGTTCCAGATACTCAGGAAAGGAAAATTTCTCTTGAAGATGTTAGTCTGATAGCATGCTGTCTTTAAGGTTTACTTTGTATTTTATGCTTAGTTATTGCTGGAATAATGGGCTTAATATTTAATACTTGTTCCAGAGAACCACAGTAGAATGGAATAAATAGCAGACATGACTCAAGCTGTGACTTTAGAAGCTGCCAACTATGACACTGACCAACTATAGAAACATGTGCATCAAGAAGCAGAGATACTATGGAGGCAGAGATGAAATAAATATCATCAGTTAGGCAGTTTGTAGCTTTTCCAGTATTAATCTGTTGGTAATAACAACATGTGTTCCCTGTGTTCCGTCAATCTAAAACTCTTGTACCTCTCTGGGCAACAGTGAGTACACCTTGAGTATTCAAAGCTGCAGTTTTAAGGCACAATCCAGATAATGTGGAAAGGGATAAAATAGTGGAAGTTTTCTGCTATGTATTGCACTGCTGCTTTGATACTAATAGTTCACCTATAGTTGAGCTCAGAAAGGGATCTTAAAAATCTCTCTGCAGTTACTCAGAGTCCCTGTATGTTGGTGTGTTGTAGTGGAAATCGAAAATAGTACATGGGAATTAAAAATCAGATTTGGGCTGTGGTGTTTGGCCTCAGTAGAAGAGAGTGAGCAAAGAAGCAGTGAAAAGAATAAGTGATTGTGAAGCACACTTAAAATCCTTAAAAGCAAAGGCTGTGAGTACTCATTTTTTTAAGATGGTTGGTTGTAGACTACAAGGAAATCACAAAAACCATATTGCAAGGAAGAGGGGATATTACATATTTAACATGTATTTAATTTGCATCCAATTTAGCAATGTGGAAATGTTTCTTGCATTGTTGGCAAAGATTGTTTTCTGGGTGTGTTTGGGGGAAAAAACATTTTATATTTCTTTTGTGAATGAAGAAAATGTACAAGGTAAAAGAACTAGAGGAATGTTTTTAGCAAGAGGCTAGTATCAACAGTGCCAGTGTATAAGAGGATGATTCATTAGGAACAAAGATCAAAAGCTATATTACTGTATCAATTTGAAGGCAAAAGTTACAGTTGATTAATTGAAATGGGATTTGCTGGTCAAAACTGAGCTGCAACAGTGGCTCCTAAAACTATTACCATAAACATGGTGTCTGAGAATGGGTAGATATTTAGAACCCAACACAGGTGTAGTGCTCCTCATTTTTATTTGAGCTCCTGCCAGATATTCAGCATCAGATATGCACTCTGCCTTCTATGTCCCATTCCTTATGAGGTATATATTTGTCTTTGTACTTTTTATTTAAATTATAATGTTGAGAGCTTTAGGATAATATGACCAAAAAGATAAGTGAGAAGATAACCACAGACTGATACAATTTTTCTGTGGTCTTTAGGTCAGTCCTTAGACAATGTCTTTGAGTATTTGAAATTTAATTGAAGTGGTAAAGCTTTCAGGCTTGGCATCTCTCCAGAGGAGCATCCCAAACTGTATGAGCTGTGTTCAGATACTTTCTTTGTGACAAAAGGCTGATGAGAGCCCTCCATTTGAGGGAGGGATGTGATTCAAATGTACAGAATCATGAAGCTTGCAGGCAAGATGAATACAAACAGTTCTTCAGCAAAGCTTGCAGTAGTAGTGTTGTCCACAAAAATCAGATTCGTTACCTGGCGTGCAACAAGCCAATAATTACACACTCGAGGGAGACATTGATTATTTATTTCAGAGTTGCCACAAGCCTGGGTGCTCAGTGGTATTCCACAAATCAAGCACACCAACTATTAAGACTTTTTGCTATTTATACATTTTAGCAAACAAAGGAATTAGTGTTCATTGGCTACAAGTTACATGGTTCTCTTATTAATTAGTATTCTATCTTCTATTGGTTAATGATTCCCTTGCTTCTAATGCTAATTAATCTGCATGCTCAGTCTTTCTCTTCTTTTGAGTCAGTGGGTTTCTTGGCTCGGTGGTTGTGATCTCCCCCTGCTGGAATTACTTTTTACCCTGTCGGAGCTGATTCAGCACAGTTGCTGAATTGGCTTTATTAGTTTCTCCCTTATCTTGAGAGATCTGCCAAATGTCCTTGTGGCCCGTAAATTCTGCATTCTTTGTGTCCACTATCAGTGATACATCCTTCTTCCCAAGCTTTTTTAGCCTCCCCCTAGGTCTGAGATCATTGAAACATATCGAGCCCTAAACCTTAAGGCAATTCTACCAAGTAGTTTGTCTTTCTAACACAACATCACTTAGAGCTTGTTAGCTGCTCCCTGTTTCATGGATTAAATCTCCCTTCTTGTTGATTAGGCTTGAAAGTATATAAATATCAAAGAACATCCCTTCTTAAGAAAATTTTACATATTCCATGTTTTGCAACTGTAGAACAAGAGGCACTTTTTGAAACTACGATGATAAAGAAAATAGTTTAAAGTAGTTCTTTAAACAGTGAGCAGTTAAATTCTGGTGCAGTTTGCCACGAGGTTGTGGAGGCAGGTTCAAAAAGTGGTTAGATGAATTTTTGGGCAGGAGGTCCATAAATGGTTGCTAAAGGGAATGGGTAGGCATGTAGCCTTTAATTTACTGCTGTAACAGTTTAAGATGCTGAAGAATTATGAGAACAGGCTCAGAAAAGAGCCAGGTTCTTGACCTTTCCTTGAGTAGCATGTCCTTTTGCCACCTTTAAGGATGGAGCACTAGGCTGGATGTACCATTCCTGGCAGAGTAGGGTATTTGTTATTAATTTCTTTGTTGCTACTTTTTCCTTGCATAATTTGCATTTATCTAACTTGCTCATAATTCAACCTAACCACGCCTTGCACTTTGCACTGTTTCTTCTAGGCTTGGAGCAGAGTGCCGCTCTCCTGTCATCACAGTTGGCTGAAGTATTAAGATGAATGAAGTACTGTCCTACTTGTGTCATATTTTCTCTGCTTACCCTTTAAGAGATACAGGGCCACTACTGGACTAACTTAGTGAAATTCTTATTGATACTCCTGGCAAATCCCTGACATGGCAAAACAATAGCTAGAAGGAAGAAGCTAGTTTAAACCTCCCAGACTTAGTTTGCAGCTATGGTGTATGTTGTGGGTTTGGTTTTTTTGTGTCTTTCTTTTTTTAATAGATGCTAAGCTGTAATAGTCGTTGTAATAAAGGGCTCTTTAAGTGCATCCCTTTGTGGTTTATATTTTTTTAAAAGCTACTTTTCACTGGGGTAGCAGATCAAACGCTGACAGCTTCTAGAGAAGCTGGATGAGAACATGTCTATAAGGGAACTGGTTAAAACAAAGTATAGTATCTGGAAATTTCCAATTACTTCGGTCTGAGCTTAGAGTCTTTTGGAAGTGGGAAAAGAATGGGAGTTTTTTGTTTTTTTCTTTTTCCCTCTGTGTTTGTCAAAATAGTGTGAGTTCAAATATACAGAAAAACTGAAATGTATGAGGCTTCTAAATTCTTTCCTGCTGCAAGATTTAAATTATCCAAATGTGCATTTGAAGCAGAAAGGCAAATCTTGGTTAAAAAAAAAAAAAGAACACCAGGGGATACAGAAATTGATACATAGACTAGTCTTAAGGGAGAGAATACTGCAAAATTGGGCACCTCATCACAAGGAGTATTGTAAAGCTGAAAAATTGGGTAAAAGCATTGAGAATGTTTAGAGGGCCTGGAAGAATAGGCAATTTATATTGGTGGTAAATGAGAATGTACTGAAGTGTGTGTTTTATAAGACTGACAATCAAAGGGCTATTCTGGGGCAATGAAAGGTGTCAAATTTGGAGCTAAACAGAAAATACATATATCTCAGTGAACTCCATAGATGGGGAGAAGAATTGGTGTGTGGATAAGCAGTGATAGTGGTACTTGGTTGCCCACGCCTTCCAACACTGAATTTAATGTTCAGGTATTATACCATCAATTGCTAGTATTTAAAATGGGATCCTTAAAGCAAAAGACGTTATCTTCTTTGATTTGGTCTTTTTCAATTTCTTGCATATGCCTCTGAAGGATCTAATGTTGGCCTTGCTCAAATATTGAAGTCTTTTTATAACATTCAGAGTGACTGCTATTCCCTGTTTCAGAAACCTAGTGAAAGAGTTTGTTAAAACAGTAGAGGCCATGCAAGCCTCCTGTTTCATCTCTGGAGTTACTCTCAGTGTACTGCATTAGGGGTCTAGCATGTTTCACTTCCAGGTTTGTGAACAGTTCAGAACATGTGAAAAAGGGAGTGTAAGACTGCCTATTTGGCTTTGCCACCAAAATAAATGATCCAAGTAAAAAGTACATGCCCAGATTTTCATTTCCAGCAAAGCAGTTAATGCTACTATTGCTGCTGAAGGCTGGGACTGGAGTCTTCCAAACATACTCCTGTAACTCCCCTGACATCAGCTGGAGCACTTCCATTTCTCTGTGTGAGGTGCTGCAACTTGTTAGCCTGAAAGAAAACTAACTCAGCAAAAAAGAAAACAAAAACCACCCCTAAATGGATCAGTTTTTACTTGGTTATCTAGCTGAGTCTTTATGGAAAGGTATTAGCACAGATGCAGAGGTGATGGTGGTGCCACAGGAAAGAAAAGGAGGGCTGTGCTTCCTGTGGCAGGAAGCTGTTGGGTTGGCTTGCCTCCCTATGAAACTGTACCCTGAGTGTCCTAGTCAGTGTTTGATTTGAAAATATCTATGATTCTCTTATTTAGGATAGATTATTTTGAATGGCTTGCATTAAGTTTCCAGTGTTAATCTTGCGTCGCTGTTAATTGGAACCTCGGTCTCCAAGATCTGAGAAAACTACATTTCTTGCTTCACCTGTGTTGAGAAGATTGAACTCTAGATTGAAAGATGGGAATAAGCTCATTACCAGATTTCTAAGTGAATTTCCAATTGGCATCCCCAGTGGAACAGAAATTGGTAGTTATTTAAAGCATGACAATCAAGGAGAAAAGGCTTGTGAAATGGCTGGCTGTTGAAAGACTTCTGTCAAGCTGTCATGACGAAATGACATTTCAAACACAGTTTTGCTTGCTAAATTAATTTGGAGATGGGCAGAATGTGCATATCACTTGTGAAAAATTTTAATAAATTAATAGACCCAGCTAGCCTAGGTGCAAAGCTAGACTAAAGTTAACTTTTTTTTTGTTGTTGTTGTTGGTTTTTTTTGTTTGTTTTTTGGGGTTTTTTGTTTTTGGTTTTTCTTTTTTTGTTTTTTTTTTTTTTCCCTGGAGCTGATTTAGCCAGGAAAGGCTTGAGGAAAAATTAAATGTCCAATCCAACATCCAATCCAACAGTAACCTTAGTCTGTGCTAACTGTTGAAGAGTCTGCAGCAATCTGGCATTTGAATTTTATTGGTGAAGTACCTAACCTTTATGCAGACTTATCTGACTTATTTTAGGATGCAGGGTCCTATGGCATTTGGTAATAAAAAGTCCGAAGCAAGGTATTTGTTTCATGTGAAACCTCAGTGCTAATGTGTGTGTTTTGGTTTGTGTTTTTAGGGATCAGACGGGAATCTCTAATTTATTGCTTGCTGAGTGTTCTGTCTGGTGAAAGTCATGTCATCCATATTGCCATTCACTCCACCAGTTGTGAAGAGACTTCTGGGGTGGAAAAAATCTGCTGGTGGCTCTGGAGGGGCTGCTGGTAGTGAGCAGAATGGTCAGGATGAAAAGTGGTGTGAAAAAGCAGTGAAAAGCTTGGTCAAGAAGCTAAAGAAAACAGGACAGCTGGATGAGCTTGAGAAGGCAATTACCACTCAGAATTGCAGTACAAAATGTGTGACAATTCCAAGGTAAGTGCTGTAGTGTTTGAAATTGTTACAATCACTTAGGAAATAAGTAAATGGATGTTTAGGCTATCTGAACAAATGACTAAAAAAATCAGTTGTATGCTTTGATTATTTACAAATTCTTTAAAACCTATTTTGGTTTTATATAGTGCTTGCTTATAACTGAATCACATGCTTTGTAAAGTTACAATTTCTGATAATATCTTTGTTTCAATTTTCATTGCTACTTAGATTCAAATTCTGTGTATTCTGGTGGTGCCTAGCACAGTCCCTAGTTTGTAGCACTGCCTTATGGTTTTATTTAATAACTGTCTATAATCAGAGGAGCATACTTGAACTTTCATTTTAAAAATAAGATTTGTTTTTCCTTGGTCAACACTTCATTCATCTGTTTATTTTTTGTTGTGTCTGGTAGTTTCAGTTAAATTGTACAAGCTGTATCCATTTTCCCTTTTGAAGTTTTGTCTTTGAAGGCACAGTCTGAAGACCATTTTAATTATTTGTTATTGGTTAATGTAAATGCTTTTATATTTAATAACTTGGAGTATTTCTAGAACTGCTCTTCCACTCCTGATATGTACATTTAGGTAAATAACTTGCATTCTACCCTTTTTGTCTTTCTCAACTTAATTCATAGCAACTGCTGTGCAAGGGGCAAGGGTTATGTTTGTAAGTATAATGAGGTCTGTTTTCCATTCGTGTTGTACAGAAATACCGCTCAAGTGCCTGTGCAAGCTCATTATGTGCAACACAAGTATCAAATCACTTCACAGGTGTGTTTTTCTATGAAAAAGAGGATCTGGTGACATGGGAATATTTTGGGCATTTAGTGCCTTGACACTTAAAATAATTTCTAGGGGAGAGAAACTGCATCTGGTTTATGACCCTAATTTCTGTATTAGCACATTCATCCCAACTACTTTTAAACTTTGTATTAATCATAGCACAAACTAGGTTTGACTGGTGTCACTAATGAGTTCCATATCTCAAATGTGTTATAGCTCTTATAATGGTTCTAGTGTTCTCTTTTAGATTTGACACAGCTGTTTGGGAAAATCATGAATATGCTCTGAATAAATGACTACTTAAATTGTGTTTTCTCTTTTCCATCCACCTTTTGTTTCTAATGCTGCCCTCTGCTTGTATTTTCTTCCCTAGAGCAGTTCCAAAATTCTCTGGGTTTCCCTTCTGCTTTCTTCCTTTTGCTGGCTGGAAAACAATCGGAAATAAAATATTAGCTCTTTCTTGTCTTGGTGTATATCAGTAGACTAAGATTGGAACCTGTAGGGGTATGTATTTCTTGACTTGACATAAGATGAGTATGTATTTAGCAAGTCTACCATGATAAAGACAATGCTTTAATTGTGAGGTGTTTCATATGACAGAAGTTAAATATCCCATATAGAGATTCACTTAATATAGAATGTGTATCTATCTTCTAGAGCTCTCCTGCAGGGGTACTGGGGCAGTAAATATTGGTATTTCAGAAGAACAGTTGTCTAATTTTTCTAGAGGATACAAACAGTATGCTAATATATCGTTTTCCTAGTCTACATTGGGTATGTCCTTCTGCTTGCATGACCTTTTGTGTGACGTACTAAATAATTCTTTAAAACGGAATACAAAGCTCTATCATATTCTGTATGGCCTCCATGTTTGTATGGCCTCCATGTTGTGGCCAGCAGTTCTTGCTGGGCTGTGATATACTGTTCTCTATCCTCCAGTAAGCTGTAAAAAGTACTGGACCTAGGTTTTACTTAACTACCTTAGGAGTAAGCTAGTAGCTAGAGAGCTCTTGAAGTGATGTTGGCAATTTTACAAGGTTTAATTTTAAACTAAGAAATGGCTTTGGTATTAGGGGGTGAGATTGTATCAGGGTTGCCAGAATTCTTGAGTTGCATAGTTAGGTTTTGGACTGTTGATATTATTTCACTTTGATAGCAGGAATCTGGGTTCCCAGGAAATAGCAAATGTCCAACTCAGTACTGTAATGACTTCTGGAGATTCTTGTTCTTGGATTTAGTAAGTTAACGACACTGCTGATTGAGACCTATTTAATCAATGTCTTTAAAGATCTGCAGGTCAGCCAGGATAAATAATAAAATGCTGAATTTGGAACTTTTTTCCTTCCTAGTCAACAGAAAATTTGAGGTGCCAAGATGCTGAGATGTATTTCTGATGTGGCAGCTGGGCTAACTTTCCAAACCTTGTTTTGCTTGGGGAGAGTTTTTGTGTTTGGTTTTGTGGGTTTTTTAAACTTCCTTTAGATTTACTTATTAATACTCAGTGTAGATATTGACAAAGGTTGTGGAATGTTTCTGTTTGCCACTGCTGCATTATTTCCTCAACAGAAGTCTCATTTGTGGTTTCACAAATTTCTGTACCCCTTGGAGATTTCCAGAGAGTTTGATACAGTACTTAACTCTAGTATACTTTTTCATCATTGAAACCTAAAGCAACTAAACACCTACAAGCTTTTCTCAAAACTGAGATCAGATTGGGCAAAGGTTGTATTAAATTGCCTCTTCAGAAATCTGCATTTTATATATTACTGTGTCATTGATAATCTTGTTGAATTAGGATTGCTCTGTTCCTATGCTGTTTGTCAAGATGACTACATACTAAGTGAGGCTGTTATTGTGTGTGCTATGCAAAAGCTGCTCATGTGGTAATTAACAGAACTTCTTATGCAGACTAATAGAGGTTCTGAGAAAGTAGAAGCAAACAGATGGAGTGGGTGTTGGCATTGCACAGCAGAGATGCTTAGCTCTTCATAAGTGGGTCAGTAATCTAGAGCAGAGGCTAAATAAGTACAGAGGTCGTTTTGACACTAGCCCTCTAAGTAATTTGTAGTTATCTTGCTGAATCCTCCCAGCAAGCCAGTGGGATTTTAGTCACATAATCCCTGAGTATCTTGAAACTAAATGTTGGCATGTGAGTTCACCATTTATATGAGTCTTCTAATGGAGCAGTTTCTTCCTTATTATTATGAATTGTTCTGTTGAAATAGAATCACAGAATCGTAGAATGGTTTGAGTTGGAAGAGGCCTTAAAGATCATCTAGTTTGAACCTCCCTGCCATGGGCAGGGATACCTTCCACTAACTAAACAAGGTTGCTCAAAGCCCTGTCCATAAATACTTTGTAATTAGTGGTAGCTAAAATCCAAGCCTTTAACAAACCAAACCATGCCACATAGTGAATAGTCAAATGGCATATTCATAGTCTGTCTTCGTTATTTAAAAAGCTCTTTCAGTGGTGACAGTACAGAGTATTGGAATCCAGAGCAGGGAAACAACTAGTTTCATCATCTCAGTGTTTTGGTGTGATCAGCTGCGTGGCTTTTCTGTCATTAAAAGAGTATAGATATGCTTCATGCCTTCTTTCTTCTTTTAAATAAGACTTGCCAAATGCAGTTGCTTTTGTAAAATGCCTGATAAAGTACAACTAATAAGAATTTAGTTGGGGCAGGTTTGGGATAATGTTGGCCTGGAATGTTGTAGCTCCTATGTTTTTAAAACTGAAAACAAGCTAGTTGAAGGGAAGCATTGAGTTTAGACTCCTTCGTGATGTCCTGTGTTCCTCTAGAGCATGCATGTCTGAAACCTAGTACAGAACTGTGTCCTTCCTGAACTGTAACTGGGTACATCCAGATCACAGGTTGAGTTCTGCTTCCATGCAAACATTTATATAATGTGATGACTGTATTAGGGATTTATTTTATATGAAGTATTACTACTAAAACTGCAGAATCTGATGAAAGTTCATCAAACATGTGAAAGCAAGACCATTTTACATGGTCAAAATTCTCTAAAGAAATTATTAATTTCTCTAGTATACTAATGTTATTCCTTTGCTTGCTTGTCCTGCAGCCATTTTTTTTCATTCCCTGCAGTGAGCTGGCACTAAGGATAAGATAAGCAGCCTAGGCATAGCTTATGGTGCATGTTAAAATTGTTTTCTGAAGGCTCACTCTCTTTATTAGTCAATATGAACCTCCATACATGGAACTTTAGTGCTGATCAGAGCGTCTACAAAGGAGTTAACAGCAGAAGTAAACTAGACAAAGATGGGATAACTGGCTTGGAACTGCTGTTTCAGAACAAAAAAATCTTTTAAAATTATGACATTTTGAGGCCTTTTCTTCTCATAACTGAATAAAAAATAATTTCTAATTTTGGTGTAAAGGGCACAGTTTTTCTTGAATATAACCTGTGCTACTTGTTAGCATGTTTTCTTTAATTCCTTGGGAATATTTGTCAGGAAAGTGATGACATAGCTGCATGCAATAACCTAGTTTTAGGGATGCTTTTGATCAACAGTAGGACAGAGGTGTGTCAAGCTAATGTGGCTTTTAGAATAGTTTGTTTTCAAGATTTAACATCTTTCCCCAAAATAGGTTGCTTCGGAGTATAGCAATACAGGTTAAAGCCATAGGAAATGGGTGGTTTCAACAACTACACTGGGGAGAAGGGAAAGTTCCTCTGGTGACTGTTTTAGGAGAGTTCCCAACATCTGCTGCTAAGCTATGAGTGCGTTAGGTAAGGGGACAACAGCAGACAGTTGGATTGACACAGTAGATCCTAAAATAACATTGCTATCCAGACAGAGGTGAAGTCTATTTTCCCAGAAGCGGAACTTGGCACTGTCTGCTAGCTTGTAGTAGAGCTGGGATAATTCACTATTCAAGTTGGGGATGGACATTGATTCTTAATCATAGCTCACAAGTTGAGAGTTGCTATGTATAAAGAACGTTCTCATGGCATTTGCCATATCTCAGTCTGGATGCATTCACTTAGCTGTAAATTGGTTCTATGAATTTTTGAAGACTATAGTTGAACATCTTAAGATTTCTAAAATAAGTATAGTTATTTAAACAGTGTATCAGAATATACTATTTTATTGCTGAGGTTACAGGAAGAATGTGCTTGTAAATTGTTTTTTTTATAAACTGACAGGATTATTGAGGATGAAGCAGAGCTCCCTGTGATTTTTCTCTTGTTGGAATTTCAATTAAAATAATGCTTTAGAAGAAAGCCAGAGAGATCTTTCCTGGAAATATGGCAAGAAATAGTTGATATTTTGGGGAGTGTTGGCCAAAATTAGCTTCAAAATCCCCTCATCCTCCTTATGATAGCTGGTGCTGTGAAGACTTTGGCTGTGTTAACTGGAAAGGTATAGCAGGAGGATCAAATTGCCCTTCCTTTTCTCAGTTCTGTAATTATGGTGGGAGTTGAACGTTGTCTCTACATTGTCTGTAAGACTAAAAGTTCTTGGTGCTAAGTGTGTTGCACCAGGTTCTGGTCTCCACAGGGCAGTAAGGACAGAGTGATGGTGTGCTTTACAGTAGCTTCCTGTTGTGTGTGACATTTCTTCATCTTGGAGTTGGCCCCATGTGTATGTACTCCTCTGGCAGCTTACTGTGTATCTTCCTGACTTCCTCTTAATAAATAGTGTGCAGCCTGAATTTCCAGCCTAGGAAACAGCCAGGTAGCTGCTTGTCTGGTGAATATACCTGCATTGCCTGAACATAAAATATAAAGGTGATCCTGTGAGAGAAGCAGTCTGTTGTTTCTGGAAGTGGTGAGTGTGAAGCAGTTGACTTTAGGAGTGTTTTACTGACATTTTGTAGTCTTTTAATCTGTGTTGAGCGTTTCTTTCAATAATTTTACAATTACTGCTTTCAACTGGTCCATGGTCTGTAGTGCTGTATTGTGCAGTCTGGATTAGTGTGTAGAGAGAACAAGAGTACTCTGAGAGATTCTACTAATTTCCTTGGAGCCTTTCGCAGAGCTGGAGTGGCAGAAGCTGGTACCTGGTTTTCCAAGACAATCTTGCACCCGAAGATAAATGGTTCCAGCTCTTCTTAGTTCCTAAATTTTCAGGATGATGTGGTTAAAAAGACAAGGATGACAAAGACCCTAATTACATATGTGTAAAATGACGTGTTCAAACTCTAGGTTGCAGAACACTTTTAGATGCTGTATGGATGTACAATGGGAAATAAAAATTCATGTCAGGTTTGACTTCAAGTCTCTATGAAACTTAATTTCTAAGCTAGATGTTAGCAATCAATAAGTGTGGTGAGATTTCCTGCATCTGTTTGCAAACTACTCTTCTGCATTTCTTTTAACTAAAAAACTATCTTAAAAATCAATTTAGTTATTGTTTTATTACCAAATTAAACTTAAAAAATGAGAACTGGTGGTTACTCACAAATTTCTCAGTTTCTTTTAAGCTGGTGAAAGAAAAATAAGTCTGTTCAGGCAAACTAACCACGTAGAAATATCAACTTTTCTAGCGTTAGTGTTTCTGATTTATTTTCTTTGAAATGCTTATTCAGGGAAGGAGTTGGATAACTGTATGATGTCTATGGTGCTTGTCTTCAGAAACTGACTTGAAATAAATACCTTTTTGAAGCCTTTTATGAAAACAGCACTTTCTTAGTAAAAAGCATTGTCGTGGGTTGACCCCGGCCAGGTGCCAGGTGCCCACTCAGTCACTATCACTCCCTCTCCTGCTGGGAGAGGGGAGAGGATAATATTGAAAAAGACTATCAGGGTAAGAAAAGGCAGTTTTATTACAGCGGGGAAAAAATAGAACAAACAAGCTGAGAGTTGCGTGTGCAAGAGCAGAAGGGAAAACAATCAATCTCTACTTCCCATCAGTAGCGATGTCTGGACACTTCCTGGGAAGCAAGGCTTCAGCACGCGTGATGGTTGTTCAAGGAGGCAAACATGGACCAGCCCTGAGTGCCTTCTCCTCCTCCTCTCTTCCTTCCCTTATATATCTGAGCTGATGTCATATGGTATGGAATATCCCTTTGGCTGACTGGGCTCAGCTGGCCTGCTGGTGTCCCCTCCCAGGATCTTGCCCCCCCCCATCCCCTTCAGTGGGGGAAGGAATGTCAGAGGGACAGCACAGCTTGGCAGTAGCCAAAACACTGCTCTGTTATCAATGCCAGCTACCAAAGCAAAGTACAGCAGTGTAAGGCCTGTGAGCTTTACCCCAGTCAGACCCAATACAATCTCCACCCCTTATTCCATACCATTTGCATCATGCTCAGAAATCCTTTCCTACTCACACATGCAATTTAAGCTACATCCTTAAACCATGCCCATCACATTAACTACTATCTCCTGTCCTTTCACATCATTCCAGGTGGCCTCCATTTCCAGCAGAATGTGGGGTCAGGGCAGGAGGAATAGTAAACTTGATTGTCGAGGACTGGCACCATCCCTGTTCATTGTGGCCTTTTTCTTGCCCCTTGCTGAAATTCGTTCTTCGTCAGCTCATGTCCCTTCTGCTACTTACATCCTGCAACATACAACTTCCAACATACATTATTCTTACCCCAAGGTTCAATCACCTTGGGGTACACACTGGGTCTCCCCATCCTCCCACATTACCCACCAAGTGCACCCAGGTCCTTGGGCAAAGACAGTCCCACGAATGGGTTTGCCCTTCCCCATGGGGGATGCACCCCACACTGACTTCCCCAGCCACTTTCCTATGTGTAGTGCAGGAACCTTGTCTCCCTCCACAGTGTCTAAGGGTTTAGTTTGGGCGGGACCAGGGCGGTTAACAGATCCCCTAGTATTGACTAGCCAAGCGGCTTCTGCCAAGTTCACATCTCAATGCTTCCATGTCCCATTACCTAGTGCCCGTAGCATAGTTTTTAACAGTCCATTATATCTTTCAATCTTCCCAGAGGCCTGTGGGTGATAAGGAATATGATATATCCACTTAATGCCATGCCTCTTTGCCCAGGAGTTAATAAGATTATTTCGAAAATGAGTCCCGTTGTCTGACTCAATTCTATCTGGGGTTCCATGTCGCCACAAAATGTGTCTTTCAAGACCTGAAATTGTTTTCTGAGCTGTGGCATGGTTTACTGGGTAAGTTTCCAGCCAGCCAGTTGTGGCCTCCACCATGGTGAGGATGTAACTCTTGCCTTGGCGTGTTCGTGGCAATGGCCCAATGTAATCAATTTGCCAGGCTTCACCATACTGGAACCCCAGCCACCGCCCTCCACTCCAAAGAGGCTTCACTCGTGTGGCTCGCTTGATGGCAGCGCATGTTTCACACTGATGAATAACCTGCGTGATGGCCTCCATGGTCAGATCCACCCCTCGATCGCGAGCCCATCTGTATGTTGCATCCCTTCCAAGATGCCCTGATGTTTCGTGGGACCATTGGGCTATAAAGAGCTCACTCTTTCTCTCCTAGGTCTCTCTAGGTCTACCTGAGCTACTCCAATTTTGGTGGCCTTATCTACCTGTTCATTGTTTTAAAGCTCCTCCGTGGCACGACTTCTGGGCACATTGGCATCTACATGGCGTACTTTCACAGTCATGTTCTCTATCCATGCAGCCATGTCTTGCCATAATGCAGCAGCCCAGATGGGTTTTCCCCTGCGCTGCCAGTTGGTTTTCTTCCACTGCTGCAGCCATCCCCATAGGGCATTAGCCACCATCCAGGAGTTGGTATAGAGATAGAGTATGGGCCACTTTTCTCTCTCAGCAATCTCTAGGGCTAGTTGGATGGCTTTCACCTCTGCAAACTGGCTTGATTCACCTTCCCCTTCAGCAGTCTCAATGACTTGTCGTGTGGGATTCCACACAGCAGCTTTCCACCTCCGATGGTTTCCTGTCACTCGACAGGATCCATCAGTAAATAAAGCATATTTTCTTTCGTTTTCTGGTAACTCGTTATATGGTGGTGCTTCTTGGGCACGAGTCACCTTCTCAGACAGTGCTCCAAAATCTCTGGCTTCTGGCCAACTCAAAATCTCTTCTAGGATTCCTGGGAAGTTGGGTTTTCCATTCGGGCTCGTTGTGTAATTAAGGCCACCCACTTACTCCATGTAGCACTGGTTGCATGATGCACGGAGGGAATGTTTCCTTTGAACATCCAGTGTAGGACAGGCAATCGTGGTGCCAAGAGGAGACATGCTTCTGTCCCAACAACTTCTGAGGCTGCTCGAACCCCCTCATAAGCCGCTAGTATTTCTTTTTCAGTTGGAGTATAGTGGGCTTCTGATCCTCGATAACTCCTGCTCCAGAATCCTAATGGCCGACCTCGGGTTTCTCCTGCGGTCCTCTGCCAGAGGCTCCAGGTGAGGCCTTGCTCCCCAGATGCAGTGTAGAGTATATTTTGCACATCTGGTCCTGTCCGAACAGGCCCAAGAGCCACCGCACGAGCTATTTCTTGTTTGATTTGCTCAAAGGCCTGTTTCTGCTCAGGGCCCCACTTGAAGTCATTCTTCTTTCGGGTCACTCGATAGAGGGGGCCCACAAGTTGACTATAGCCTGGAATGTGCATTCTCCAGAATCCTACAAGGCCCAAGAAAGCTTGTGTTTCTTTCTTAGTAACTGGTGGAGACATATTGGCAATTTTGTCAACCACCTCTGTAGGCACATGACGGCGCCCATCCTGCCATTTTATTCCTAGAAACTGGATTTCCTGTGCAGGTCCCTTCACCTTACTTTGTTTTATGGCAAGACCAGCTTTCAGAAGAATTTGGATTATTTTCTTCCCTTTTTCAAAAACTTCTCCTGCTGTATCACCCCACACAATGATATCATCAATATATTGCAGGTGTTCTGGAGCTCCACCCTGTTCCAGGGCAGCCTGGATCAGGCCATGGCAGATGGTGGGGCTGTGTCTCCACCCCTGGGGCAGTCGGTTCCAGGTGTACTGGACACCCCTCCAAGTGAAAGCAAATTGTGGCCTGCACTCTGCCACCAGAGGGATTGAGAAAAATGCATTAGCTATGTCAATTGTGGCATACCATTTGGCTGCTTTTGACTCTAGCTCATATTGGAGGTCCAACATGTCTGGTACGGCAGCACTTAGAGGTGGTGTGACTTCATTCAGGCCCCGATAGTCCACTGTCAGCTGCCATTCCCCATTTGACTTCCGCACTGGCCATATGGGGCTGTTGAAGGGTGAGCGGGTCCTGCTGATAACTCCTTGGCTCACCAGTTGACGAATTAGTTCGTGGATAGGAGTCATGGAATCCCGGTTGGTACGATACTGCCTCCGGTGCACTGGGGTGGTGGCTCGCAGGGATGAGGGAGCACCCAGAGTTTCTTCTACATTTCGGAGCCAGGCGGACGCCAACTCTACAGTTGGTGTATCCATTTTTGGGTAATAAAGTGCCGCCAAGCTGCTGGAATATGATGCCGGCGCGCCTTGAACCACCTTCCTCCACATGGCAAGTGTACAAGGGATATCCTCTGGATCTATGGTGACGCTATCATCCTTTAGATCACTATAGACAATTTCCAGCACTGCTAATTCTCTCAAGTACTGGATACCTTCATCCACATTGGTCCACTTCCCTGGGGACTTTACAAGATCTTCCTTAAAAGGATATCTTGCCTTCACACTTGAAAGAAGCCGTCTCCAGAGGCTACAAGTTGCTCCTTTCTTTGCAAGTCCTCTTTCAATTTCCCGATCCCTAGCAAGGGATCCCAGCTGTTGGGCTTCATGACCTTCTAACTGCTGACTATCGGCCCCATTATCCCAGCATCGCAGCAGCCATGCAGGAATCCTCTCACCTGACTGGCGGCTGTAATCCTTTTGCAAGTCTCGAAGTTCGGATGGGGTCAGGGACCGAGTAACTTCGGTCTCCTGTTTAATCTGCCTCACTCCCTTCGATTCCTTTGCTGAGGGACCTGCCTCTTGATCTAGCCCCATCTCTTCTTCCTCTTCTTCTTCTTCTTCTTCTTCTCTTACTAATCGGCCTGAAACTTGCCTTGTCCATTTTTTTTTTTTTCACTACTGGGGCAATTACTGTAGTTGTTGTGGTTTGGGTTCCTATCTCAGACATAGTTGTTATGGTTTGTATCCCTGCCTCAGCCACAGCTGTAGTTTGTGTCCCTGTCTCAGCTATAGTGTCCTCAGGCACAGTTTGAGTTCCTGCCTCAACCACAGTCCTCTGAGAATATTGAACAGAGGCCCGGTAGGCCCAGGCCAGCCCCCAGTACAGGGCGAGAAGCTGCTCGCATTCCTGAGAGTAAACGAGGCACCCTTCTGTCAGCCGACGGGCCAGTTTGTTAGGGTTATTTACCTCTTCAGGAGTAAACTCCCAGGCAACGGGAGGTGATAACCGCCCTAGGAACCTGCCCAAATCCCTCCATATACCTTTCCACCCAGGAACTGGGTACCTCAGGGCAGATTTTAACAGCTCCTCACCCAAGGGTCGTTTCCTTCTGTACCAGGGAGATGACAATTTCCATGAATTCCATAAGGTAACAACAGTGTTGGCTAATATTATTAATAATATCAGGAAGCTTATGTAAGGGTTGGCAATAATCACAGGAGCCTGCAGTAAAAGATCATCCATACTCAAATTCACCCAGGGCAGAGAGAAGGAGTTATATTCATTCACAGTCATTGTTTGTTTCAACATGTTCCCAAACATAGCAAAACAAAGATAAGCAGTGTGGCAGCCGAAGGCCGTATGCCACGCAGGAGTTTACTACTTGAGAGCTGCTATTGGTAATTACTAGAGCATGCAATATATATGTATATATAGAAAAAACTACCTTTATCTCGCCGCACGTTCGGGCGCCAAAAGAGACTGTCATGGGTTGACCCCGGCCAGGTGCCAGGTGCCCACTCAGTCACTCTATCACTCCCTCTCCCGCTGGGAGAGGGGAGAGGATAATATTGAAAAAGACTATCAGGGTAAGAAAAGGCAGTTTTATTACAGCGGGGAAAAAATAGAACAAGCAAGCTGAGAGTTGCGCGCGCAAGAGCAGAAGGGAAAACAATCAATCTCTACTTCCCATCAGTAGCGATGTCCGGACACTTTCTGGGAAGCAGGGCTTCAGCACGCGTGATGGTTGTTCAAGGAGGCAAACATGGACCAGCCCTGAGTGCCTCCTCCTCCTCCTCTCTTCCTTCCCTTATATATCTGAGCTGATGTCATATGGTATGGAATATCCCTTTGGCTGACTGGGGTCAGCTGGCCTGCTGGTGTCCCCTCCCAGGATCTTGCCCCCCCCATCCCCTTCAGTGGGGGAAGGAATGTCACAGGGACAGCACAGCTTGGCAGTAGCCAAAACACTGCTCTGTTATCAATGCCTGCTACCAAAGTACAGCAGTGTAAGGCCTGTGAGCTTTACCCCAGTCAGACCCAATACAAGCATTTTTTAGTAAATTTTTTTGTGAACTGGTCAACAGTCTTGAGGTCCTTGTTCATTGAGAGGAGCCATCATGGATGGGGGTGTAACAGAGTGCAGTGAATGGTCAAAGCAGAATAAGCTAAGAAGTTAAATATTGTTTTTCCCTTAAGCCTTTCTACATAACTTCCACATTATAGCCTAAAGTTAAATTGTTTGTTTTCTCCTTTTTGTGTCATAGTTTCAGTGTATTTCTTATGTAGTGTAGGATGCAAGATTTCTAATAGCATATTTTTATTCTACCAACACTTCCTCCTTGAATGGCTGATTAGCAGCAGGACCGTTTTGATAAATTGATATATCTCCCTTTCTCTGGGGAGACATTATAGCAACTTTCCAGTACCTAAAGGGGCTACAAGAAAGCTGGAGAGGGACTTTAGACAAGGGCATGGAGTGATAGGAGAAGGGGGAATGGCTTCAAACTGACAGAGGGCAGGGTTAGATTAGATATTGGGAAGAAATTCTTGACTGTGTGGGTGGTGAGGCACTGGCACAGGTTGCCCAGAGTTGTGGCTGCACCCTCCCTGGAAGTGTTCAAGGCCAGGTTGAATGGGGTTTTGAGCAACCTGGTATAGTGGAAGGTGTCCCTGCCAATGGTGCGGGGGTTCGGACTAGATGATCTTAAGCTCCTTTTCAACCCAAATCATTTTGATATCTGTATACAGAAGAACATATGTGCATCAGTAGGCCACTGCCCAGATACTGTGTATTACAGCAGTTAGGGCCTTGCAAATCAGTCATTCTTTAGAAGATGAATTTGAAGATTTAAGTTTTCTAGCCTTCTAACAGTGTTGATTGAAGTTAAGAATATTGACTGTGTTGAAGTGTAATTGAGTTTTAATTATAAATACTAAAATATAGCTGTTAACTTGGTTTGTTGCACAACTGGTGATGAAGACTGATTTGCTATAACTAAGGTTAAGCTTTAGTGTAGACAGAGTTCAGGTTACAGCATCTTATAATGATGTCATCCTGAAAAAGGAAGTCTTAGAGTATTAAAGATACTTAGGGCTATCAGTTTTAAGCTTGCGCAATTTAGGAAGCCATGTGACTTACCCACATAATTTGTTAGAGTTGGTGTGCCAAGCAGAAAGTATCAGCATGTCTTTTAAGGTAGGTCAACAGGTAAAAATATAAATGTGCAAGATACTTAGCCACTAGCAAAATGCTGTATAGCTCAAAGGAACTTGTCTCTCAAGTCAGGAGGAAAAAAACATTGAATTTTGGGGACTGTATCGTATACTAACTGGAGCACAGGATAAAGGCTCAGGGGGTGTGGATTCTGGCCTTGGCTCTGCTTTTTTTCAGGTGTCTTGGTTTGAAAGACAGGTGTCTGTTAAGGAAGGCAGAAGCCTCCCTTGGAATGGGAAACTGTAACCCTTCTCCCTCCGAATTATTATAAATTTGAAATCAAGAGGCTCTCAGGCAAAGATATGGGAATAGGAATAACAGTTCTTTACTAATATCTAAAACAAAGCTAACAAATAACAACAACTATGGCGTTAACCAACAAACAACCAGAAAACCAGTGGCAGCCTGCTCGGCTTCCGGCACCTTTTCCCTTTGGTGCAGTTCCAGTCACAGCCTGCAGGGGGCGCTCTGGGTGTGATGATTCCCTGGCAGCTGCAGGGGGCGCTCTGGGTGTGATGATTCCCCGGTGGCTGCAGGGAGTGCTCTGGCGTGAGCTTGGGTAGCACACGGCAATGGCGGCTGCCCGAAGCAGGGAGGGATGGAGAAGAGCCTTTGTTTCACAGACCCTCGCGGGGGGGGCGGGGCGGCGGCTAGTGTCGGTGCTGCAGCAGGATTCCCGGACACAGCGAGCTGGGATGGCAAGAGGTCCCGGCGTGCCGGGGGAGCCCAGTTACAATGTAGCAAAAAACTCGGAGCGGTGTGGAGGAGCAGGGGAGACAGGTTGGTGGCAGGCAGCTCAGCTCCCGATGGGGGTAGAGGCAAAAACTCACAGCAGACAGACCGGCAGCTCCGTGCTGGCTTCTCAGGGGCCGTGGGTTCAGCAGGCAGCAGCTCCAACCGTCTGGCTCCGAGGGTCCCAAGCAAGAGAGTGACCTCCCCCCACCCTTGCTTTTTTCAGTCTCCAAAATCTCGCCTGTCAGGCCTTGCTTCCATGAGAGGGATTCTGCCCCGCCCTGCCAAGGAGAAATGCTCTAGCCCTGTGCTTTGTTCTCTTAAATACTCAGCCATTAGCCCAGTCATTAGTCTCTTAGCAACTCATGGGAGAAAAATTCCTGAGGGGGGGGAAAAAAAAACCACCAAAAAACCCCCAAAAAAACTAGATCCAAACTCCAACATCAGGTAACCTTACAAGTTTTTAATTTGCTATCATTTTTCAGTATATAAATTGAGATGTTTTTTGCAAGGTGTTGGATAATGCAATTTCTTCAGCTCAGTGGTATAAGCTGTATTATTTGTTTAGGGAATCAGGTATGTGGAAAGCAAGTTTATGGGTGAAAAAATGTTGTTGGAATTTGTGCAGATTCAAGTTACTGTTGTTCCTCATTAAGATTATCTTAATGGTAAGCAGGAAGAATCAAAATCAAAAATAAGTGTTAAAGCTTGATTGATGTTTATATGCCATTTATTGTTTGCCAGATTAACAACTGATGCTAGGACTGTTGAATTTTAAGCAAATGAAAAAGAGCTACTTGTGATTACTTTAGTGATTTACCTGCTCAGTGAATCTTGGTATAAAGCTCTAACTAGTTAGAATAATATCTGTATCTGGCACTTCATGCTGCCATTAAGAAGACATATTAGTCACTCAAGAAAAATTTTGAGTGTGCTTTATTGTCAATACTGAGCCCCAAATTATCTCATAAATAGTACCTATTTTCCCTCCAGTAATGGAATCAAGGCTTTAGTTGGCTTCAGTCAATTCTAAACTGTTCCCTGGTTTACTGTGGTAATTTGCCTTTATATCAGGCCAGCTATTCAATGTGACAAAAGATTCCTCTCCTCATTATATTTTTCTTCTGTAGAAGTTAGCCAATTCAGTTTTCTTGGTACTGTAACAAAACATCTGAGTGCTGTTTTTACTGGTGTGAATGTTTTGACAACCAAAGCAATTTTACAGAAAAAAACCTCCTGGTTGTGTTGCTCAGGCAGTTAGCTTACAAAGAATTTCTAGGAGAAACAACATTCTGCAGTTCTTTTACTGCTGCAGCTTTGAACACAAATAGCTAGTTAATAGGCTCCCTACTGATTTAATCCTGCTTGTAATCTATACTTGCTAATTTAATAAAAGTAACTTCCTGTGTCTTGTTTACTATTTGTTTTTGTTTACTTACTCTTAGTTGTAGTGCTGATTGGTGGAAAACTAAAATTTACTGTATAAAATGCTGTAGTCTCATAATGAATGACTTTCTTTGGTTTCTGTCATGCTGCATTATTTGAAGCTGACCAGCAGGATACAAGAGAATAACTGAGAGCTGGAGTAAGTTCACATCTTGCTGCATAGGCTTAAAAATCGGCAGAAGAACAATGAGGTTGGGAAAATCCCCTTGAACAAATGCTGCACAGTAATCTGATTTGAGCATTTGTTCAGAAAAGATTCCCCAAATTGTGGCTTTTTATAATGAAATGTACAAGCAAATTTTAATAGGTCAAGAATTTAAAGTTTTCACTTAGAATCTGCCTGTAATTGTAGATAAACTGACCATTTCTTTGGTTGCTTGGGTTGCCTTTTCTTGGGTATTGGATGGAAAAAAGCCTCATGCAAAAGAAGCATACTCTAGGTTTTGCTTAAATGTGCAATTTTAAAGTTACTGTTTAGTTGAATTGGCAAGTTACATCCCAGAGCTGGTCTTCGCTTCCTCTTAGTTTTGTGGGAGGGTACAAATAATGTTCCTCTGATATCTGAAATAATTGTACCTCATGCTGTAGTTTTGCAATTTTGAACATGAAGAAAGGCTGACAACTGGCATGGAATCTTGCAGCTTTGTGCCGTGGAAAGTTGTGTTTGAAACAATGTTTGACTCTCAGGTGTTTGGTTGAAGTCTTTTCTGTTTAATAGATAACTCAAACGTTGATTTCATGGACTCCAACTACACTTTCCAAGATTGGCTTCTGAACCTTGCTGTGTTAGTGTAAGCCTACAGAAGTGCAGCCTCCAATCATCAAAGCTTATTGGTATTTCTTTACTGTCTTTCTGTAATAAATCTCATCTTCTGTTATGGGCAGGGGGGGCAGGAGAAACTTGAATATAAACTTAACAGCCATATCAGGGAAAGAATTCAAGTGTGCCCATACTGGTGAATTCCACAAAGTTAATAATGAAAATACCTTTTTAGTTCCTTTGTATTTAAGTTTTGAGTGTCTAATGTTCTGCTTGTCCCATGTACCCGTCTGTTTAATGATAAGAAGTTTATACTCGAGCCCAGTGTTAGTGTCTTTCATCATGTGGGAAACCTTGAATGTTTTGACCAACAACCACAGACATTCCAATAAGGATTTAAACAGCTCTCCTTCCAGCAAGAGGACATATAACTTTATTTGAATGCTAATATTCCTCAAGCCTTTGAAACTCCCATCTTTTTGGCTGCTATAGGACAGAGAGAGAGAACAGGGTAACTGCCACCTCAGCAGAGGGCAAGTGATGGTAGAGCATGGTTGACTCCTGCTAGGTGGAATGAGGAAAATAAATTGTTGGATGTCCTGGGAAACTGCTTTAACTGTTAAGCACTTGCATGTGAGGCAAGAGCACTTGTGGGTATCATCTTCAGATGCATGTTCTGGGTGTGGATTGTGAGCAAGATGCTTGAAGACTTCAGGACTTGTCTGTGATCTTAATAAGTCCTTTCTGTCTACCTCTAGGCAGTGAAGCTCAGGAAATAGATTTTGATTCTTGTTCTACAGGTGTCCCCTGCATACTCAATTTTCTGTCAACAGTATCAAATCTGGGGTCCTGTGTTCTGTTCTGGGTCTGAGGAGAGCAGGGGCCTGTAGTTAGACACCTTGGCTACTAAGTTGCTTTCTTGATTTTTGCCTTAGCAAAAACACATAAGGCAATATAATAGGTCAGCAAACATGCTAAGTTAATTTTTAAAATAAAATGCTGACCCAAATTGACCAAAGGGATATTCCATATCATATGATGTCAGGTAAAAGCTGAGGAAGCAGGGGGCATTTGTTATTTGCAATGTTTGCCTTCTAGTGCAACTGCTACATGTGCTGAAGCCCCGCTTCCTGGGAAGTGGCTAGACATAACTTGCTGATGAGAAGTAGAGAATAAAATTATTTTATTTGTCTTTGCTTGTGCGTGTGCAAACTTTTGCTTTAGTGAATTGCTTAATCTAAACCTATGAGTTGTTTTCCATCTTATTTTGTCTCCCCTGTCCAGCTGGGGAGTGATAGAGTGGCTTAGTGGGTACCTGGTGTCCAGCTGAGGTCAGCCCACCAGTCCTTTTTGACACCCAATTGGGGCAAGACAAAGGCAATTTTATATATCTATATATATATATTTCTATATATTTCTATTTTTATATATATTTATATATTTGCATATATTGCATGCTATAGTAATAGTAACTACCAAGTACAAGCTCCTGTGTGGGACACAGAGTTTGTCAGCTGCACCGCTTATCTTTTGCTGAGTTTGGGAACATGTTAATACAAGCAATGGTTCTGTGCTTTGTCCTTACATTGACAGTCTTGTGCTGGAGGAGCTATCTTCTGTGGATGATGAGGGAATATACCTCCCCATGCCTGCCCAAGATTGATGTGAATGGTTGTATAATGCAGACTCCTGTGGTCCATGTTCATCCTTATGTGAGCTGCTTATTACTATTAGTTAATACAGTTAACATATCATGTGGTTTGTGGAATCTGGTGTCATTCTGGTGTAAGAGAAAACACTTTAGGTGAGAAGCTACTGAAATCTGCCCTGAGCCATCCAGTTCCTGGGTAGCAGGGTGTGTGGAAGGATTTGGGCAGGTTTTTAAGGCAGTTATCACCTGCCATTGCCTGGGACTTTACCCCTGAACAGGTAAACAACCCTAACAAACTGACCTGTCAGCTGATAGAAGGGTGCCTTGCCTACCCCAATGAAAACCAGAAACTTCTCACCCTGTACTGGGACTTCATCTGTGCCTACCAAGCCACTGTTCAGTACTCTCAGAGGACTGTAGTTGAAGCAGGAATCCAAACTGCATTTGAGGACACTATGCCTGAGACAGGGACTCAAACCCCAGCAACTACAGTAATTGCACCAGTAGTGAAAAAGAAATATGGATAAGGAGAGCTACAGGTCCATATCATTAACTATAAAGGGAGGAAGGAGAATCAGCAAAGGAGGGGTTAGATCAAGAAGCTGCTCCTTCAAGACAGAAATTGAAAGGAGTGAGGCAAATCAAACAGGAAACCAAAGTTACTCGGTCCCTGACCTCATCAGAACTTCAAGACTTGCGAAAAGATTACAGCCACCAGCCAGGTGAGCGGATTTCTGCCTGGCTGCTTTGATGCTGGGATAATGAGGCCGATAGTCAGCAGTTAGAAGGTCATGAAGCCCAACAGCTGGGATCTCTTGCTAAAGATCGAGGAATTGAAAGAGGAATTGGAAAGGAAGGAGCAATTTTCAGACTTTGGAAATGGCTTCTCTCAAGTGTGAGGGCAAGATATCCATTTAAGGAAGATCTTGTGAACTCCCCAGGCAAGTGGACCACTGCAGATGAAGGTATCCAGTACTTGAGAGAATTAGCAGTGCTGCAAGTTGTCTATAGTGATCTAAAAAATAATGTACCTAAAGATCCAGAGGATGTCTCTTCCTCAATGGCCCTGTGGAGGAAGGTGGTTCAAAGTTCCCCTGCATCATGTTTCAGCAGCTTGGTAGCAGTGTATTACCTGAAAATGGATATGCCAACTGTAGAGATGGAGCCAGGAAGACACTGAAACTTTGAAGAAATTCTGGGTACTTCTAGATCCCTAAAGGCCAGCACCTCAGCTTTTAGGGGCAGCCCAAGAGATCAGTTCTCTTCTGCCACTGTCAGAGGGAAGCCCCAAGCGCAGGCCATGTGTCCTGGTTTGAAGGGCAGGTGTCTGTTAAGGAAGGCAGGAGCCTCCCTTGGAATGGGAAACTGTAACCCCTCTCCCTCCGAATTATTATAAATTTGAAATCAAGAGGCTCTCAGGCAAAGATATGGAAATAGGAATAACAGTTCTTTACTAATATCTGAAACAAAGCTAACAAATAACAACAACTATGGTGTTAACCAACAAACAGAACCAGAAACCCAGTGGCAGCCTGCTTGGCTTCCGGCACCTTTTCCCTTTGGTGCAGTTCCAGTCACAGCCTGCAGGGGGCGCTCTGGGTGTGATGATTCCCCGTCGGCTGCAGGGGGCGCTCCGGCGTGAGCTCAGGTAGCACACGGCAAATGGCAGCTGTCCGAGGCAGGGAGGGATGGAGGAGAGTCCTTGCTCCACAGACCCTCGGGGGGCAGCTGGTGTCGGTGCCACAGCAGGATCCCCGGACACAGGGAGCTGGGACGGTAAGAGGTCTCGACGTGCAGGGGGAAGCCCCGCCACAATGTAGCGGAGAAACTCGGAGCGGGCTGGTGGCAGGCAGGTCGGTTCCGGATGGGGCAGAGGGCAGAGACTCACAGCAGACAGACCGGCAGCTCCGCGCTGGCTTCTCAGGGGGCCGTGGGTTCAGCAGACAGCAGCTCCGACCGTCCAGCTCCAAGGGTCCCAAGCAAGAGAGAGTGACCTCCCTCCTGCCCTTGCTTTTCAGTCTCTCCAAATCTCACATTGTCAAGCCCTGCTTCTATGAGGGGCAATTCTACCCCACCCTGCCAAGGTAAAGGCTCTAGCCTTGTGCTTTGTTTCTCTTAAGTACTCAGTCATTTGTGTCTTAGCAACCCATGGGAGAAAAATTCCTGAGGAAAAAAACTAAATCCAAACTTCAACATTCTTCACCCCGAATTTTTTTCCCATGCAAACACCTTACATCAAATTTAAACCGTCTAGGTATATACATACATGCAGATACAGATACAAGCACAGTGCCGTAAGTAGTTCACCCTAAAACAAGATCTCCTTGAGGTATGCATCGGGTCTCTCCATCCCTTTGCATCACCCACTAGGTGCAGCCTGGTCTCTGAGTAAAGACAACCCCCCGGATGGGATTGTCTTTACTTGAGGCAAAGTTTACCCAAACAGTCTTTCTCAGCATACCTCTCATGTGTACTACTGGAACTTTATCTCCATCTGTTGTTCGCAAGGGGTCAGAGTGGGCAGGCCTGGTCCGGTTGGAGGAGCCTCGCGTGTTCACTAACCATGTGGCCTTTGCCAAATTAGTCTCCCAGTTCTTGAACGTCCCCCCACTCAGTGCTTTCAAGGTGGTTTTGAGCAGGCTATTGTACCGTTCAACTTTCCCAGCTGCTGGTGCATGATAAGGGATATGGTACACCCACTCGAGGCCATGTTCTCTAGCCCAGGTGTTTATAAGGCTATTTTTGAAATGAGTCCCATTGTCAGATTCAATTCTCTCAGGGGTACCAGGTCTCTATAGGACTTGTTTTTTGAGGCCCAGGATGGTGTTCCGGGCAGTGGCATGAGGCACAGGGTAGGTCTCCAGCCATCCTGTGGTGGCTTCCACCGTTGTGAGAACGTAGCGCTTGCCTTGGCGGGTCTGGGGCAGTGTGATGTAATCAATCTGCCAAGCCTCTCTATACTTATATTTGGACCACCGTCCACTATACCATAGAGGCTTCACCCGCTTGGCCTGTTTGATCGCGGCGCACGTCTCACAATCATGGATCACCTGGGAGATCCTGTCCATGGTTAGGTCCACCCCTGGGTCTTGTGCCCACTTATAGTTGGCATCTCTGCCCTGGTGGCCTGAGGCGTCATGGGCCCATCGGGCTAGGAAGAGCTCTCCTTTGTGTTGTCAGTCTAAATCTATCTCTGCCACCTTTATCTTTGCGGCGAGATTTACTTGCTTTTTGTTCTGGTGTTCTTTATTAGCTTGGCTTTTAGGGACATGGGCATCTACATGGTGGACCTTTACAGGTAGCTTCTCTACCCGAGTGGCAATGTCTTTCCATTCATCAGCTGCCCAGATTGGCTTTCTTCTACACTGCCAGTTGGCCTTTTTCCACTTTTCTAGCCAACTTCATAGAGCATTGGCTACCATCTACGAATCGGTGTAGAGATAGAGCTTTGGCCACTTCTCTCTCTCAGCAATGTCCAGGGCCAGCTGAACGGCTTTGAGTTCAGCAAATTGGCTCGACCCACCTTCTCCTTCAGTGGCTTCTGCAACCTGTCGCGTGGGGCTCTACATAGCTGCTTTCAACTTTCGGTTCATCCCTATGATGCGACAGGAACCATCAGTGAAAAGAGCGTAGCACTTTTCTTCATCTAGCAGTTGATTGTATGGTGGAGCCTCTTCAGCCCGGGTTACTTGTTCTTGCTCCTCTTCATCAGTGAGACCAAAACTCTCACCTTCTGGCCAGTTCGTAATTATTTCTAGGATCCCAGGGCGGTTTGGATTTCCAATGCGGGCGTGCTGTGTGATAAGTGTGATCCACTTACTCCATGTGGCATCGGTGGCGTGGTGGGTAGAGGGAGCCTTTCCTTTAGACATCCACCCCAGCACTGGTAGTCGAGGTGCCAGGAGGACTTGTGCTTCGGTGCCAATTACCTCCGAGGCGGCTTGAACTCCTTCATAGGCGGCCAAGATTTCCTTCTCTGTGGGGGTGTAGTTGGCTTCAGACCCTCTGTAACTGTGGCTCCAGAATCCCAGCGGTCGGCCTCGAGTCTCTCTAGGGACCTTCGGCTAAAGGTTCTAGGACAAGCCATTGTTCCCGGCTGCAGAGTAAAGCACATTCCTCACCTCTGGTCTCGTCCTTACTGGGCCAAGCGCTACTGCATGAGCGATCTCCTGCTTGATCTGGGCAAACGCTTGTTGCTGTTCAGGGCCCCAGTGGAAATCGTTCTTCTTGCGGGTAACCAGGTAGAGAGGACTCACAATCTGGCTGTACTCTGGAATGTGCATCCTCCAAAAGCCTATGGCCCCTAGGAAAGCTTGCGTTTCCTTTTTGTTAGTTGGCAGAGACATCACAGTGATCTTATTGATGACCTCTGTGGGAATCTGGCGCCGTCCATCTTGCCATTTTACCCCCAGGAACTGGATCTCTCAAGCAGGTCCCTTGACTTTGCTTTTCTTGATGGCAAAACCGGCTTCTAGGAGGATCATGATGATCTTCTCTCCTTTCTCAAATACCTCTGCTGCTGTGTTCCCCCACACAATGATGTCGTTGATGCATTGGAGATGCTCTGGAGCCTCACCCTTTTCCAGTGCAGCCTGGATCAGTCCATGGCAGATCGTGGGGCTGTGCCTCCACCCCTGGGGTAACCGATTCCAGGTATATTGCACACCTCTCCAGGTGAAGGCAAACTGAGGCCTGCACTCCGCTGCCAGAGGGATGGAGAAAAACGCATTGGCAATGTCAATAGTGGCATACCATTTTGCTGCCTTGGACTCCAGCTCGTACTGGAGCTCCAGCATGTCTGGCACGGCAGCACTCAATGGTGGAGTCACTTCATTCAAGCCACGATAGTCCACAGTCAATCTCCATTCCCCGTCAGACTTGCGCACAGGCCAGATGGGGCTGTTGAAGGGTGAGTGGGCTTTACTGACCACTCCTTGGCTTTCCAGGTTGCGGATCATCTTGTGGATGGGGATCACGGCATCTCCATTCGTCCGGTACTGCCAGCGGTACACTGTCAAGGTGGCAATTGGCACTTGTTGCTCTTTTACTCTCAGGAGTCCCACTGCAGTTGGATTTTCCGATAGTCCAGGCAAGATGTTCAGTTGCCTGGTGCCCTCTGCCTCCACAGCTGCTATTCCGAAAGCCCACTTGAGTCCTTTTGGGTCTTTGTAATAGCCATTCCGGAGGAAGTCTATGCCCAGAATACATGGGGCCTCTGGACTAGTCACAATGGGGTGTTTCTGCCACTCCTTCCCGGTCAGGCTCACCTCGGTTTCCAACAAAGTTAATTGCTGTGATCACCCTGTCACCCCGGCAATAGAAACAGGTTCCGCCCCCACATGTCCTGGTGGAATTAAGGTACACTGCGCACCAGTATCAACTAATGCTTCATATTTTTGTGGTTCTGATGTGCCAGGCCATCGGATCCACACTGTCCAAAAGACCCGGTTTTCCCGTGCCTCTTTCTGGCTAGAGGCAGGGCCCCTCTAGCCCTGGTTATCATTTCTTGGGCATACATGGTAGAGGTCCCCTCGAGGGGATCTAAGAGATCGTCCTCCCTTCTGTAATATCTGGCATCTCGGTCATGGGAGGCTGAGGCTACCTTCACTTTAGTAGACCTCCCGCCTCGGTTAGTATTTCCCTCTTTGAGTTGCTGTACCCGTGCTGCCAGGGTAGCAGTGGGTTTCCTATCCCACTTCCTCATGTCTTCTCCGTGATCACACAGGAAGAACCACAGCTCAGATCGTGGGGTGTACCCTCTCTCCCTGGCTGGGGGGCGCTGGGCTCTGACTTTGAAGTCATTTTACCCCAAGTTTGCTGCCCCCCCTAACTCACTTTTGTTTACATCTCTCGGGGCCTGAGACAGTAAGGTGTCCTTGATTCCCGGGCCTAGAGAAATTGTTTTGTCTGACCAAAATGTGAAGACAGTAGCTAGCACTGTATATGGAGTTTAGAGCTATAGAGCTATACACTAAAGAATTACAGGATTACAAATATATGAAAAATATAAAAGCTAAAATCCTAAGTCATCACTGGGGTAGCACAATCCATGTTAGCTTCAACTTCCACTCAGTGTTTGGATTCCCTCACACAAAAGCAAACAATTTCTAACTATCTGGGTCAAGAGGTATTACAGAAAAAGGCATCCTCATGATCGAGCACCGTGAACCATTTGTATTCCCCTTTCAGTGCTGTAAAGAGTGTGTACGGATTAGCTATTACTAGATGAATATCAGATACTTTCTATTAATGGCCCTTAAATCTTGTACTAATCTATAACTAGTAATATTGGTATGCAATATTCTGATTCACACTCTTTCAATAACCCATATTCTAAAATTTTTTTATAAGCTTCTCTAACTTTCTCCTTGTCTCACATTTAATAGGATATTGGTTTTGCTTTACCAGTCTGGCTTCAAGTGTGAGAGTAATCTTCACTGGTTTGGCCACCTTTGATCATCCAGGCATCTCAGTTGCCCATACCAGCAGGGTTATAGCATTTTCTGCCTCCTCTGGGATTTCTTCCAACTCTTCTGATTCCTGTAACATAAAATCTTTGCCACAATGGTTTTTGATTATGATGCCTAAGGGATTTTTTCTGCTTTTCTCCTGAATATTTCTTACACTGTTCCCTATATTCACAAGTATTAGCATGCATACTTGTGATGCTTTAGGTGATAGTTTAGCCTGGTTTCATGGTGTTTAGGAGGCCGGTAGACTAAACACCCCTGAAGCCATGTAGAGTTAGAGACCAAACACCCTGTTTTCGTGAGCCCTCAAGGTCTCCTAGCAGGACAGATTTTGTAAACTAGAAGTTAGCCCACCCAGGCCCCTTATTGGGCCCTTCTGGTAAATATGCTAATGTGTAGAATCTTTAATTGTATACTCTATTGGGGGGGAAGAAGCTTTTGCGACGTGTTCTACCTGGACGCCAGAAGCCATCGAACGGGATCCTATTAAAATACCGAGGTAAACAATCCCCAACCCTTTCACTGTGTCTGAGCCTTTATTTCCTAAGACCAGAAAAAGGCATCAATTATGATATTTGAATTTGTATTTCCCCATCCCAGAAAGTTATTTGAACATCCAATTTTCCCAATAAATCTCTCCCCAACAAGGGGATTGGGCATTCAGGCATATACAAATTGGTGTTTGTGGCAGGACGTGTGTCGTCCCCCCCCCCGCCGCCCCCAACACAGAAAGCTTATTGGCTCTGTCCATCAGCTGGTGCATATGGATGAGATAACCCAGGTCCACAGATGCCAGGCAGGGGGTTGTCTCTGGTGCCAAGAGGGTGAGACCCCCAGATGAGAAAAAACATCTTTGCCTTGAGAGCGAGATGTGGAAAGAGAGAAATATTGACTGAAAGACACTACTTTTACACTATAAAAGCTACACAAATTTTCATGGAGGCAGAAACCTCCTCCTACACACTCCCTGGAAACGTGCAGGACTTCTCCCACAAAATTTAGATTCATCTCCGTGGATACTTTTCTGGAAATTGAAAGGACCATATGTATGCCCCATCAGAAATTGGATGGTAAGATACATTGAACCTTAATCTGTACTATTTCTTTGCTAGCTGTAAAAATATAGGTACCTCACTCGTGCACTGAATTGTTTATCTACTAGTAGTGTTTGTTTATCCTGCATAGTAAGTAATCTGTTAAATTCTTATGTCTGTTAAATTTGTGTCTATTAAATAAATAATTCATTTTGTAATAGACCTAATCTGTCATTATTAGGAATCTGCAAATGAGAGTGTGTTTTGGGGTGCTGGCCACCTCAGTAAAACTACTCTCTATTACCAGAAGCCTGGGCAAAAGGCAGAAACTTGTTTAAAACTCCCCTCTCCATTCGTAACAGTGTTTCCCCCACTGTTTTCTTAATTCAAGTATTAAGTCGTAAAAAAAGGCCTGTTCTCTTTCCTCCCTGTGACACAATGCTTACAGGTTCCGAGCTAAGTTTTCCTCTGCATATGTTCAGTACTGAATAAGTTGTTCCTGTATCAATTTTAAAAAATTATCTTTTCATTCCCCAGAGATAATGTAACCAGGGGCTCTGCTGAGGATTATTTCCCTGGTCCCCTTCAGGGGGATTCTTCATCTTCACTTAAGGTCTTGAGCTTGATGGCTTGAAGACCTGGGTTTAGGTTTTCTGTCTGATTTCTCCTCACTTGGGGACACTCCCTTTTTCAATTTCCCCTTTGTTTACAAATTGCCAAATATACTTCAGCCAGCAATCATTACAATACAAATTGCCAGATATACCTCAGACACTAATTATTACAATACAAATTGCCAAAGTTTACTTCATCTACCAATTATTAAAATATTCAACCAATTGTTTCTGAGTGAGGGGGTCCTGAGCCCTAATTATGGTTTGAAATACTTTAGCAACTCTATCCAGATCTTCCCTATAAACTCCCGCTGCCTTTCTCCATGACATTAAATCCACTATTAAAAATGGGGTTTTTACTGTTACTAGACAATGATTTCTGACCGCCTGCTGGAGTGGAGCCATCAGAACTTTCCCAGCATCTCCCCCAACATCTCCTTGCTGCCTTGTAGTGCAATCCACAACGGGACTAATATCCTACGATCCCCTAAAACGTTCTTTTCATTCCAGTAGTTTCCTGCAACCTACTCATGCATCTAAACATATTTCCTGGTGATTCATCATTTTCCCACCTATTCTTTGCTGAGGAACAACCATCTAAATCCTCCTCCTCCTCCTCTTGCCTGCACTTTAAACACCTCTGTCCTATGTTGCATGCAGAACAATATCTATTCAACTCTTTGCCTTTCTTTTCCTTTCAAGTTCTAAAATGAATGGACCTTGCTGGGTCCTCCCACATTCCTTTTGCCATTCTGGATGATTTCTTAGGGTGAAAAACAAGTCAACATAAGGAACTTAATCCTACTTATCGTCCCTTCTACAAAACAACATTAATTGCAATATAGTATTATACTGTAAGGTTCCATCCTTAGGCCACATCTCTTGATCTTCCAATGTGTTAAGTGGCCATCACTGATTACAATATTTTATAGGTTTTTCTTGCATGAGAGGATCAGCCCCAATTTGTTTCCAGTGTTTCAAGGTACATCCCAGCGGGAACACCTGTGATACCTCTTTCAAGGTTTGTTTTCCATTATAACCAATTACCATTTAGGAGCTCCTAGAAGGGACTCTAACCCTTCCCTGTACCCACCTTAGGTACCTTTAAACCAAACCCTGCAAAGCTTTTGCTGCACCTTACAGGCAGGCTTACAGTTAACACCTTTAAAGCAATGTAACGAATGCCTTTATCTTAGTGTTGTGGGGCAGCCTTGGTTGGGATTTTCTGGTACAGAAGGAAGGAGGTTGACCTGGGAATGATGTACCCAAAAGGAGGCATTACAGTTTCTGCCTCCAGAATTCATAAGATCAGGAGGGGGTCTGAAGAAGCCCTCTTTTAGACTTCCGGCTCGCTGAGAAAAGACCTCATTCTCCCCGCTCCGTGCCCATGGTGAGGTCTAGCTAGGCCACACCGGGATGGTGCGGAGGGGGAGGAGTGTAGCTAGCTGTCAGTGTCCAGCCCAGATTCCGGACAGCCTCCAGCTGGCCACGTCCCAGAAGTGTCCCTGTCCTGAGGGGGCACTCTGGCGGCGTCACTTAGACACCAGCCAGTGAAGCTGATCTCCCAGCAGGGTGATGCGCCGGGAGCAAGGAGCTGCGATCGCTAGCTGCTGAAGCAGGAATAAAGCTAGAGGGACTTTTGGTATGGACGAATTCAGTGCGGCTTTATCGCAGGAAGCCCAGCACAGAGGGAATCCAGGGACCAAAAGCCCCGAATACTCTCTGAGACCCCCTTATGAGGGATACGTACTAACCAATCAGGTGAGGGTCCAGGGGAGGAACAAGGGCAGGATTGATAGCGTAGGGGTTAAAGTGATTTTGGGGTTGGTGGTAGTTTTAGGTTGTGGGGACGATAGGCCTGGAGGTAGACCTTAGGTATTGTTTTGTTAGGAAAATACCCATGGGAACTGCACCTGTGTGCTTCTCCGAGATGAATACTCGTGACAAGATTAATGAAATGATTGAGTAGAAAATAGGAGTAAGAATAATAACTCACTTGCAACAATCCTGAGAAATGTAAGGGGGTAGTCAGAGGGGGGGGGCTGAAACCTATGGTTGAGTGAAAACAATGTATTCGATAGAGTGGTGTTGAATTAATGATTAACTGATGATTATAAGCTAGTTATGGTATAAATGTAACCATTTTTTGAACCCATGGCGGAGCTCAATTTGGGTCCGAAAGACCCCTGGTTCCCAGGGTCCTTTTATTAAAGCACCCATATAATCATTCTGTGATTATGTGTTTTCTTACGCTAACAGGATCTGGGAACAAGTCCAATGGAAGGGGGAGAGGGGAGGAGATAAGAAGTAACAGTGCATCAACCATCCAGTAACAGGGAACCTTCTAGAAGGGGGGAGATTATAGACATAACTAGTAATCAAGTAAGTTTGCCCAGGAGATTTTATCCACGCCATGGGCTAAACCATGGTCACTTCCGTCCCCAGGGGGAACTTAGCAGTCTTGGAAGCCCTCCACCAAAGTCCTTTCTTCTCTTCTTGGGCTTCTGCTACCCCTGGAGTCTCGGAGGTAACTTCCACGGCCGCCACAGAGGGGGAGCAGGGGAGCTCGTGCTGGCCTTTAGTCCCTCATGACAGCTACGGGCAGGGAGCCAGGTCGGGTTCGCTCAGCTCCGGCCAAGCCGAGAGGGACTTCATTTTGCTGCTCCAGGCTGAGGTCTTGCCCGCCCCACCCCACCTGGCCGGCCCGGGCCTGCTCCACGGTGCAGTCCAGCACAGGAGACAGCTCAGGCTGGGCTCCCTGCAGTTTGGACGTGACTCCACCGGCCTCGGTTCCGCACGCAACCCAGCGCGGGAGAGGGCTCGGGCCAGTCCCCCTGCGACTCAGACGCGGCTTGAATGTAGAGCAGCACAAGCGAACTCCTCCCCCTCAGCTCAAATGCTGAGAATGCTGCACTTGAACAACGTGGGCAGAGGTCATGTGACCATCGCCCGGATGAAAGACAAATTAACCTTTTTTTTCAATATCAGGATGGAACTTGAAAACATCTGTTCTCCTCTACACAGAAAAAGAAAGGATGAAGACACCTACAAAAGTACAACATAAAGACTCCAAGTTATTGAATGTAGCAAAGCCTATATCCAGAGAAGGAGATGAGGAGTGCCTTAAACTTTGAGGCTGAATCTTCTCTTGTAAAGACATGTTGGTAAACTCGGCTATATGTCCTGTAATATATGTGCAATGGTCTAAAGGAGTGAAAAGGGGGGGATGTAATTTTCTAGCTACAGCCAGTGGACTAAGACTCCTGTGTAAAGATTCCTTGCCCCAGGAATAATAGAAGACTTGTGTTGCCAATAATGAGAAAAGGGGATTTCGTTGCTGCTGTAATAGAAATGTTCATCCTCAAAAGAGTACTTCAGCGACCATCATATGTCCACTATAGTAGTCTTGGGAAAACTACTAAAGTGGGAGGGATTTTCCAAAACAAGCAGATCTTTTTCCTTCTGGGCGGCTGCTTGCTGGGAGGCTGACAGCCATAGGAACTGTATTCCTTATGGGGGAAATCAACATGGTAAAGCAAGAGAAAACTACATGAACTTAGAAAAGGACTATTTCAGAGGTGGCAAATTAACTAAAGGTCTAAGTGTTGCCTTTTTGCATGGTCAGTGGAAAAGAAATGGGGGGGGGGGGGGGGGAAGAAGGGTGTTCTAAAGGTTTTATTCTGATTCCTGATTGTTATTATTCCTTTCTTAAGTCTGTTAATAAGTTCCCTTTATATTCCTTAAAGTCTGAACCTGCTTTGCCTACTTCTAATCATTATCTCATAACAAAATTAAGTCATTTTACTAAGTGTTCTAGTGTTTAACCAAAAAACTTGAATTGGCGAACTCAAACCACTACACAAATTAGTGTTTCCACCTGGTTTCCCAAACCTCAAACTGCAACACCAGGGGTCTTGCTCCAATTTCCTTCAGACTGGGGATTGAAAGTTCTCACCTAGAATCCCTCAGTGCCAGCTGGACGTCCTGCGATCCCTCAGATCTGTTGAAATTCAGGTGTATGTTCCACCTGGATTGCCAAAACTGTTACCAAAAATTTGGTAAAATAACAAAACTCCTTAACACCAATGTAGCATTAAGAAGCAGGCATGCTTTATTTGGCTGGATGCACAAGGAGATATCTCCTCCTGAAGTCATGCATGCTGAGTACAGGAAAGTTTCTGTTTATATACCGTATTCTACATGCATATTCATTGATTGTCCCAGAATAAACATACATATGATAATCATTTCCTCAAAATCATTAACATATTTCCCCTCCCCTTTATGCATGTGTTCTTCTGCCCTGAGGGTTGATTCAAAGGAATCTACTCCACAGCAGGTAGTGTAAAGTAAAACACACCTTTATTGGTGCCAAGAGAACATGTAGGGGTTAACACCTCCATATACATGTCTGTCTGTGGTTCATTTTACACAGACTTTTAGACTTTAACAATTCTGATATCCACCCTTGTTTGTTTGCTTACCTAAAAGTTACAGTTTTAAGGGATGGGGTCTTGCATAACTTGTGGTTTCTTTACCTCAGGGTTACAAACATGGCACACAGTACACACCTAACTTTACTGTTACAAGACTTATATTCTGTTTATAGCTGTGCTTTAATGATTATGTCCTTCTCTTTCCTGTCCATTACAGCATAACTTGTTTTTCTAGCCTTTTGTGTCAGTTTCCCTTCTTATCTTCTTAACTCATCAGGGATAGACTCCTCTTTTGCAGAAGCAGCAGCAGTTACATTCAAGCTCTTCCTTTCTTACCTCCTTAGTCCACTTAGGGCTAAGTCCCTATTTGCAGAAGCGGTTACAGTTGCGCACAGCAGTCACACTTAATTCTATCGCTAACTTATGCTAAGGTGCTTATGCCAAGTGAGGTCTGTGTTTCAGGGTCTCCTTGGTGGTCCCTGGTGGTTGAGGATCCCAATTTTACAGTTGACCTGACCAAGTTGTCAGGGCACTGGGGATGGTGAACTTCCAGTTCTTCTTACACAATGGTCATTGTGCAGTTCTATAGGCCAGTGGTTTTTGGAGAATAACCATTGTGTGATCTCACCTGGTGTGGACCATTTATCATCTGGTAACACCAGCAAATATAATTTTGAAACCAAACTCCAGACCATTAAGATGCAAACAATACTCTTTGGAACTGGAGACTAGGAAAGGACTGGAATCATTAATAGAAACTTTTCTTGAACACAAACTGACAGGGATTTGTGGATAATACAAAAAGAAGTATCAGAAATTGGACTCATGAGAACTTTGTACTGCATTTTTAGATAAAACAAAGTCATACAAGTCGCATAATCATTAGTACCAAGTTTCTGGCTGACAGCTCCTCTGGTACAATGAGCTGGCTTAGTTTGTCCTGTGGCCAAGGGGTTGGTGCAACACCACTGTCTCAGTTTGAAAGACAGGTGTCTGCCAAGGAAGGTGGGAACCTTCCTTGGAATGGAGAATATGATTCCCCCCCTCCCTCTGAATTATTAAAATTTTGAAATTAAGGGGCTTTCAGGCAAAGATATGGGGAAAAGAATGACAGTTCCTTACCAGTATGTACATCTATAACAAAGCAAACAACAACAATGGCAGCAACAACAACAAACAAAAGAAAAAAAACCCAGAAAACCCGATAAACAGTCTCTTCCCTGCTCTTTAAGCACTTTCCCCTTTGGTGTAGTTATGGTCACAACCGGCAGGGGCGCAAGCAGGCTTCCTGTGGGCAGGACAGGTGTGATGATTCCTCCACGGCTGAAAGGGGCGCTGTTGTGTGAGTTTGGAGACTACATGGTTAAGGGCAGCTTGACCAAGACAGGAAGGGATAGAAAAGGGGCTTGATTTACAAACCCCCAGAAGCAGTCGATCCTGGTGCCCCAGCAGGAACCTTCAGAAGCACCAAGCTGGAATAGCAGGAATGAGCAAAATCCCGGGGTGGTAGATGAGATGTATCAGAACTCCACAGCTGTAGCTGGAACCCTGGGGCGTCCTGACAGGCAGGGGGTGTGGGGGCTACAGTGTAGCAAAAACCTGCAGCGGTGGCAAAGAAACAGTGGGGGGCTGAGCAGTGTAAGTCTGGCTCCCAAACACTGAAGGGAGAGGCTCCCTTGGGGGGAAGGGTCTTGGGGTGTTGCATGGAATGAGACCCCGAAACTTAAATTGTATAAGTTTGGAGGTAGATACATTTAACTGATTTTAATCAGCACTGAGATGTGTGCCCCTATGGACACACGTGCCGCCAGTCGCCCTTGCTTCTACATTTATTTCCTAAATTACTACATATGCATTAGATTTCCCAATAACCCTATACATATTCATGACCTATCCTCTCTTCGTATTATAATGAGTTCAAAAGTCATTTCCATATGCTTACGCAGGCCCAGTTCTGCCTCAGGCTGCTTGGTAGTGGTCTTGAGTGAGGGTCGAGATGAAGTAAGGATAGTCAGTCTCCCCTCAGGGTAAACTTTTCACCTTGGTCCTTCACACATGCTCTCTGGTGTCCTGGTCTTAGTCCAAGCTCCAAGGCTAGTTTCGGCCAGTTTTGGGGTCCAGAAAGCAGGAACCAAGTTATGGTTTCTTCCTTTTCATAATAGTCTTTTATCCTCCTACCTTACTGTGAGAGACATGATAGATGTTAAGCAGGTGGCCCATAGTGTTCCAGCAAGAAACTCCCCAAACTGTTCCTTAACTCTTAACTTTCTTGTGTCAGGGGATCCTGGGATTTCCTCTGAGGTACCCCAGCAGATGGTGAAGGGTCCCCTGTTTGGTGAGGTAGGGTGTTAATAAGGTCCCAGTGCAACAGCTGCTCTTATGAGCAGAGCTCTACTCACGGTAGAAGAAAGGCAGCAGGAGACAGAACCCTGCAGTGGTGACTAATTCTCCCCACAGCGACCGCAGCCTCTCTCCCCTCTGAATGCAGAGAGCAGAAGAGAGCTGGCAGCTGCGCCCAGCCCCCTTTCCTCCCAGCACCATTTCTCCTGGCATCTCTGCCCCTCTGAGAGAAACCCTCAGATAAGAGAGTAGCCAGTCGCACCCTTCCAGGAGAAACTTCTTTTGTCTCTCCTAAGTTCCTGGTCTTTATTTTCTCTTAGCAACAAAATGGGAGAAAATTCCCTAAGAGAAAGAAAACAAAAGGAAAAACCCTAACCTCCAACGTTATCCACCCCAAATTTTTTCCCATACCAACATGTTAGATCAAACTTAAACTTTTAAACTATATACATACATGCATTGCCCTAACTATATACATATATACATCTAGATCTAGATACAGGCACAATGCGACATACCGTTAACCCCAAAACAAGGCCCCCTTGAGGTATGCATCGGGTCTCTCCATTCTTCTGCAGCAGCTACCAGGTGCAACCTGGTCCCTGACCGAGGACAGCCCCACGGATGGGTTTGTCTTTGCTCAAGGCAGAATTAATCCAAACAGTTTTTCCCAGCATACCTCTCATGTATCACCATGTGAGGAAAATTAATCCACAAACACCAGAGGTTTATGTCCAAAAAGGAGAGAGAGTAGTCCTGTCACTTTATTAGAATAAAGGGAGAGGCCATGGGGCATTTCCCTGGGGGTCTCTCAAATTTTTGGAGGATGCAGCCTCCTTTTTATCCTCATTTGTCAACCGCATGTCCCTCTCTCTTTCCCCATTGGCTGAGGTATTTGAGAGGTACAGACTTCCCGAAATGCCTAATACCTAAGACCCCCCTCTAATGTATAATCCCTCCCCATTGTCCTTCCCTTGTGTCACTCAGTGGAATCCCTTATGGAATTTATGGTTCTTCTCATTGTTTCTTTCATCTTCCAGTATTCAGTATTATTTATCAGCAGATGTATGGTTTGTTTGTAAATGCAAATCTCTCATTCCATTCATCAATCAGTGGAATCCTCCCCATTGTTTCTTTTATCTCAGTGCTTATCTTATCTACCAGCAAACTCACAGTTTGTTTGTAAAGACAAATCTCTCTTTCCTTTCAACCAGAACCTTATCCATGTCTGTTGTTCGAAAGGGTTCAGATTGGGCAGGGCCTGCTCAGCTGGTAGAGTCTCTGGTGTTAACTAACCAGGTGGCCTTTGCTAAATGCATCTCCCAGTTCTTGAAAGTCCCCCCACCCAGTGCCTCCAAGGTGGTTTTAAGCAGGCCTTTGCACTGCTCAACTTTCCCAGCAGCTGGTGCATGATAAGGAATATGGTACACCCACTCAATGCCATGTTCCCTAGCCTAGGTGTTGATAAGGCTGTTCTTGAAATGAGTCCCCTTGTCAGACTCAATTCTCTCTGGGGTACCATGCCTCCAAAGGACCTGCTTTTCAAGACCCAGGATAGTGTTCCAGGCAGTAGTGTGAGGCACAGTGTAGGTCTCCAGCCATCCTGTGGTGGCTTCTACCATTGTCAGCACGTAACGCTTGCCTTGGTGGGTTTGAGGCAGTGTGATGTAATCAGTCTGCCAGGCCTCCCTATACTTATATTTGGACCATCGCTCACCATACTGTTGGAAACAATATACCTTTTAAATTTTATTTTGTTTCTTAAGTCAGGCTTGACTTAACTTTGGCTTGGGGAAAAGAATTTTCTTTCGCTTTTTTAGGAGATGTAGCATCACTCTAAGGAGATGGGCTTAATATAACAACAGACCGGGAGTAGCCCAAAGATACCCAAAAGATAAAGACCATCAAGGAACATCAATGAAACATCAGCAGAACTGCCGGCGAGAGAAGCAAGATCCCGACTCAATATGAGTGATAAATCAAGCTCGTTTATTGTCAGACAGTGCACATACTTATACTACCTTACGTGCTCAAAATATTGTTCACTTACAGAAGTTTCACACGGGATCTTTCTCTAATCTAATTAAAACACCAAACTGGTATCAGAAGGCAATAACATCAACAGTTTCTTCTGCCAAGCTAATCTCTAGACACCTGCACCTTGTTTACAGCTCTCATGTCTCCCTTTCCCACAGTTGTTTTGAGAACAGCCTTGAGCAGAGGCCTAACTCTTGTCTATGGAGCCTGGATTGCTCACTTATACCTTATGTCAGTGCAGCCAGAGATGGCCATTTCCCAACACAGAACATCAATGGAACATCAGTGGCCATCAATGAACATCTACCCTCAGATTCCACCTCTGTCAGAGTTGGAAACATCTGATCCAGAAAAGACTGATAAGAATTCAAAGAATGAAAATCTAATTAACATCAGAGGCAAGGAAATTCGGGTCCAATGAAAAAGTGAATACTGGGGGTTGCTCAACTCTGGACCAATGAACTTTGAAACAGTACATCTCTATGGCTTTTGACTGTATAAAATTTGGGGGAAAATCCTGCAATGGTATGTGTGTTTAGAATATTTTCCTTGGCACATCCTGGCCAGAAAATAAATTAATGCCTGATTCTCTATCACTTCAAATATAGTGTTAGAGAGTTTTTATTTTCTTCCCGAGTTTTGGTGACAATTTGGCAACCACAAAGGGACAGAATGCTGTTGAGCACTCCACAGATTCTGGGATCCTGAGGACTTCCCCAGTGTGCCTGGAGATTTTATCCAGAAAGACTTCTCAGTCCCCTGAATCTGGTGAGTCCAATACAAGATCCCTGGGGTTTTTTTTCGTAAATGCATTACTTTGGGGTTAATATAAGGCTTTTAGTATAATTGGAACTGAAGTAAGGTTGAATTGTGATTTTGAGTTTCGGCACCTGGTTAAAATGCAATTGCATGGTGATTCAGTGTGCACAACAGTTGGTTGTAGTGGGAAAAAAGCAGGCTCAAGTCCTGCAGGTTTGCAAGCTGCTTTTGGGGAAGCGTAGTTCCCTCATGCTCTGGGTTAGGGTTCAAGTCCCTGGAAGGGTTCCAGTCCTCTCTGTGTTGAGAGTTCAAGTCCTCGAGGGGTTCCAGTCCTCTCTGTGTTGTTTCTAGGGTTCAAGTCCCCGAGGGGTTTGAGTCCTCTCTGTTGTTTTATAATACAGAGTTTGAGTCTTGGTGTCCAGCTGCCGCGTTTCAGAGTTAAAGTTTCCTACTTAGATTAAAATGCAATTGCAAAGTATTGTGGAGTTAGTCTTCTACCTGAGTTAGTGTGTTTGTTTGTTTTTTTGTTAGAAGAATTTGCTCAAGTGCTTTTGAATTTTTTGAAATGTGTGTCTGTGTACTTGTGTGTGTGTGTGTGTGTGTGCGTGCGTGTGTGTGTTAGTTTGTGTTCTGCCGGCACATATAAATCTATATGGGGACGCCCGTGAGATAAAAGTAACTTGTTGAGTGTTGAAACGTTATGAATGCCTGTGGAATTATTACTTGTGTGCTGTTTCTCTGTGTGTGCTAATAAGTATCCCTTTAGGACTCATGTGTGTGTAACTGGCATTTGTGAGCCTAAAGCCTTCTTTGTTCCAAGTTTCAGTGATTACGTAATTTGATATGGCTTTAAAGTTATCTTCGCATACTTGAGAAGGAGGTATACCCAGAAGTTCACCATTGGGCTGTATTTTGCAAAATTAGAAAAAGTTTAAAGGCAAATAAATTTTTAGAATATGGTTATGTAAAATGTTGTAGTAGAAAAAAGTCTAAAGCATGATCCCATAGAGGAAGGGGTCAAACTTTTAGTATGCCCTTGAAAAAGGGAAAGGGGGGCAGTTACTAGAGTGACTCAGTTACTAGAGTAACTCCTGCAGCATGGAATGAAGAGAGAATGAGTGGGCTTGTTGATCAAAGAAAGGAATGAGAAAAGGGGAAGGTGTGGATGATGTCTTCCCCTCAGATCCAAGCTCTACCTGCTTGCAAAGAAGGGCAACAGAATTGGTTATGTTGCGAAATAAAACTACCAAGCAGAAAATATAAGACTTTCCAAAGGGGGGTGGAGGAGTCAGGAATTCATCCTTCTCCCCACTCCAAAAAGTGTTATCATTGTGCAACTTTGTTTTAATATCATTAACAACTTTGAATGTTCGAGTGTATCCTCATCAGATAAGAAACTAAGCATATCCAGACATGAGACAAAGAACTACTCAAGCCACAGAAGCAAGAAGAACTGCTGACTACCCTGGCAACTGTGAGATATATGGCCAGAGGCTCCTATTATGTGAATAAAATTTACCCCAGAAAAAGAAGAACACGGAAGGACCGTACTGGACAATATAATGAACAGTAAAACTGCTAAAAGCTGCAACTGTCGCTGTTGGGGCGGACACAACACACTCAGACAGTGCCTCGGACTGAATTACCAAAATATGAGTATCGATCTAGCATCGATGCCCAACTCAGGATGGACAAAGACTCTCTAACAAAGCTGTTAGAAAGTGTATGTTTATTTCAGCGCCAGGCAACTGCGTGGGATAGCTCCCTAATATGCAGCGCAAAAGCACAAAACAATGCAAGAGTTATATATTTACAAAAGTCTTGAATATTCAAAATATAAGGATACATTCATCATATTGGTACCTCCCATTTCCCCGCTTCATATGGTAATTAGTTGAATACTAATTAAGCATGCGTAGTTTGCCTTTTAATTTGGGTCGGTGGTTGAATAATTTGAGGGGAGGGTTTGAGTGATGAAGTAAAAGTCCTCTCCCTCTGTTTGAACTTTCTCGCCCTTTGGTTTTTGACAATACAAATTGTTTCCAAGGGAACTTTTGCTTCTCTCTCATATTTCTCTTTCAATAAGAAAATTAATAACTGTATACATTATTTTAGATCTATGAAGCAACGTTTTCTATTTCCCTATTGCAAGCACAGCTGAATAAGCATCTAAATGACAGATAATTGTTCAGTTGCATTCCAAACCTGTTTCAACTTAGTTCTCTAGTTAATCATTGATTCTTTGAATTAACTTCAGTTGGGTCTACTTACTAACTCTATTTTCTCTAAATTAAGCCTATCTGGGTTTACTTATTAAGTCTATTTTAACTGATTTTTACTAACTTTTTGTCTATAATTCTAATCTTTAAAACTCTATGTTTCAGGACAAAGGCAAAAGAATGTTTGTTCAAGGAAGCAGCCTCTTTTATACACTTTTACATGTTATCATTCATGTTGCATATTCATTGGCTACTAAATTACTACAATAGATTCATTGGCTATCATTTAGTTACAGTATGCTACTATTGGTTACCTATAGCATAAGCATTCAGGCATGAAGAAAATAACAGGTGCTGTTTTTATCTTTCTATTATTTAAATTCTTTACTCTTGTTGATGTTACATTCTCATGGGTAGAAACTGATTTTGCTTTTTTCCTAATTTTATCTTTTTCCTTCTGAGACTGATACAAGGGTCTTGGGATTTTAAGGGTTAGTCAATGATTGCGAGTATTGCCAAATTTTGCAGCTGCTTACTGGACAATACATACCGTTTGCTCACACTTGCCAAGCAAAAAAAGAAAGATGTAAGGGAGTATGCAGGCCACTGATGAAAGGAAGAAGACCGCGACCAAAGATCCTGCTTTTGGATCCTGGAACTGGTTTCGGCCAGCTATAAGGCTGGGAGTCGGGCCAGGATCTCAAAGAGTATGCGCAAGGAGGCAGAGTGAAAAGTTCAACCCCGAGAAAGACTCATTGCTTCATCCCAGAGACCCCAGCCCACGACCACCAGGAGGCACTGAGCAGGCGCGAGCATATGAAAATGACTTTTGAACTCATTATAATATGAAGCGGTGCAGTATTCACGCAAGGGCATGGACTTTGCACAAGATGGAGAAGTGCAAAGACCTTTATCGGGCAGTGAAAATTCCTTAAATATCAGCACACAAACAGGACATAACCCCATATAAACAGGAAAGATGCATCCCAGAGCGTCCCCCAATCACCTGGAGTATTGCCTAGATGTTACCTATTATGGTAATAGGCAAACAATACCCTATAAGGTCACAAACCACAATATTCTCACACAATTGGTCAAGAAGGTCACAAACCCACAATACTTTTCCCCAGTCCATCTCAGGTAACCTGGATGTGTTCCCATGGTCACCTCTGGGCCTAGGAAAAAGGCTTATTCTAGGCCTTCCAGGCCTGCTTTTCTATAACACCCATGGTGTAACCCTAGAAAGTGGAGATAGGTAGTGAATATGTATGAATGCATTGTGTAATCTAATGCATATGTAACCTGTAACCTAACATATACCAAGCTGAGAGCCACTGACGGTGTGCAAGTTTTTGGAGGAGTGATGCCCCTTGTGCCCGGCACTGTATTAAAACATACCTACCCGGTAACTACCAAGTTGTAGGGTCTTTTCTGTACCTCATTCTGGTGAGCCAGCCAGGAGGAAAACTCTGCCCAGACGTCCTAGGCAGGCCCCAGGACATTCCCCGGAGGAACTCTGCTTCTCGGTCCACTCACTGCGGGGGTAGACAAGAGCCTGCTGGAACTGCATATAAAATGTTTTGTTTGGATTTTAAAAAGGAGACCTGTAAGTCATACGCGTGGCAAAGGGCTGCTGATAATTCGTGCAGAGATGTCTGGCTCACAGCTAAGTCCCTGTGTTGTGAGTTAGGCCTTGCAAGCAACCCTGGAAAGGGGAGGGCCGGCAGGGGTCAGCAGGCAAGCAGACACGTGGAACCGCCTGGCCAGAGGGGCCGGCGGCAGGCCTGCTTGCAGGACTTGCAAGCAACTTGGCTAGGGGAGAAGCCAGAAACTGACTGACTACCAGTGAAGTTTAAATCAGGGAAAAACAAAAAAAACCCAAAGGTAAGCTTTATTATTTGTTTGAGGGTTTGTGTGTGTGAGGCCCCAATGTGAGTATTTGTCCTGGTTTAGGGCAAATGTTAGGAGGAAACCTCCAAGGGCGTCTCCTCTAGAACAGCCAATTCCAGCTGCCCCTCCCCCAAACCAGTTCGGGAAAAGATTTCCTTAGAGAAAAAAGTGGAAAAAACTATTTATTTAACAAGCAGAATATTCACAAGCATTGAAAAAATTGAATGATATAAAACAACGAAACCTCTCCTTTCTCTGAAGAGACGGTAGATCCTGAGAGTCCTTCTGTGGGTGTCGCTGTGTCAGCCTCAGTCCCTCCAGAGGCTGGGGCCGATGGCCAGGCCCAGCTGCAGAGTCAGGGGGTCCCCGGGGGATTGTCCTGTGTTGCGTTCCCTGCTTCGGTCCCACCTTGGTACCGGCAGCGAAGTCCTAGCGCTACCCTAGGAAGTCGTTCACGATCTGGAAGACTTCCTCGGAGTGCCTACTTCGGGCACAGCTGGTCCGCGTTCGGTCCGGGGAGGTGTTGCCCCCGGAGCGTGGTGAAACAGCAAAGAACTACCAGAGAAGGAGGTCTCTTGGTATGTGATTTTGGTAGGTTTATTGCCTGCAAAGGGAGCACATGGACCAAGAGCCAAGAGCAGCTTATTACATCGGTATTTAAGGGAGGAACAATACCCAATAGGATGAGGGCAGGGGACAATACAGGGGAGGGGCTGGGGTACATGATCAAATGGGGTTTAGGGAGGGGAGGGGAACAGAGAGAACAAGGAATGAACTATGGAGTGACAGGGAATTTCCCAGAGCGGGAATACATAACAGACAAGTCCAGTAACCAATAGCAGGAGCTTGGGGTCCGTGGATTGGTGGTCCAACTGCTGCCCCTGGGAGCTTTGGGGGGAAACCCTCTGTCCGTGGAACCTGTCCGGAAGTCCTCTGGTTCCGAACCACCGCAACAGTCCTGACATCTTGGACCACAGAGATGCTGACCAGTCCCAGAAGGAAAAAAAAAAACAGCAAAAGAAACAAAGTCTCTCTCCTCCTGCAAAGGGCCGAGAGATTTCCGAGAGCACTCCGCTGCGAACTCTGAGAGCACACACAGAGAGCTTATCTCTCTTTTGCTGTCCCTGCTTCGAGCGTAGTCTCCGAAGGAATTTCTGGGGGAGTAAGGTGTAACTTCTGTAGACAAACTGTGGGCGTTTTCTCTCCCCCCCTTCACTCTCTTCACTCTGTCTCTCTGGGCCTAACTTAAAGCTACAGAACTTAATATCTGGCATAAGTAGGACAGATGATTGGGGATACAAGCATCATACAGTCAACCCAGGATGGTATTGTGTTTAAACAGTTATTTTGACTCCTTTGTCCGTGTAGCGGTTTTCAGTTCGCCTATTTGAGTTTCTGGCCAAATGCCAGCACACTTACCCAAATTTACTTGATGTTTGCTGTGAGGTGAGGATTAGGAGTAGGCAAAGCAGGCTCAAACTTTATAGAGTATAAAGAAAGTTTATTAATATACCAAAGACAGAAAAAAAACCAAGAAAAACCAGGAAAAACTCCTCAGACCACCCCTCCTTTCCCCACCTCTCCATTTCTTTCTGCCTGACACCACACAAGACAACACTTCGACCTCCAGTCAGTTTACCACCTCAGAAATAGCTCTCGTTTCAGTTCATTTAGGGAGAGAAGTCTCTTTTGTTTATACCATGGATTTTCTGTAAGAAAAATACAGTTTTTTAATGGGTCTTCCACCTCACCACCAGCTGCCGCCCGGAAGAAAGTCCAGCTTAATGGTGGATCCCTCCCATACCAGTAGCCTTCCCACAGCCACTATGGTGGGTTATGAACAGTCCACAGGATACCTGTTTTAAGGATGCACAGTTCAATTGCAGCAACAAAGAAAATCCCTTCTTCTGTGCTCAGCAACACAGGTTCTCCTGACAACTCAGGTTCTCGGCATTCCCCCCAGGACCAGGGCTCTGTGTCACAGCCTCTCCTTTGTCTTGGTTCAAGCTTCTCATCAGGCTGTACTTATTTCAACACCTACTTGTCTTTACCCAGGTATTTCAGTTCATTGGCTGCAATTAGAACCTCACATCCCCCCTTTGGACAATGTCTTCATATATTACAGGGAATTTATTAGCTCAGTCCCCAACCATGGTTCTCCAAAAGAGTTTTCAGCTTCACTCTCGAAGCACTTCTCCTGCTCCTCCCTCTAGGTATCAGTTCTGCTTTCCTCCCTGACTGCAGTCTCTATGCTGCATTTATGTAGACGTCCTCACTCGTTCCTCTCTCTGTGCAAGGAAGGATGGGTGTCTGTAAGTTTAGTCCAGGCATGGATAGAGTTAATCTCTGTCTGTCTCTCTCTGGCAGTGTGACGATCACGTGTTCTCTGCCAGGCTGTTTGAAAAGGTCTGAGCTGGATGGCAGAAGCTCTCAGAGTCTCTGTGGCCTGGCTCTGCGAAGCTGGCTCGGCCTGGTAGGGCCGGCCGGGCCTGGGGTGACAGGGCAGGGCATGGCCCGAACTGGACGGAGTCCGGCCCGATCCTTGCGTGGCCCGGAGCAGGGATCTGGCCCTGTCTCATGTAGCTGACATACCAGCTGAGCTGTATCTGCTGAAAATTCCAGTCGGTTCCTCCCCCATTCCCGGCTGCAGTGGCACGGCCGCCCTAAACCTCCCTTCCCCCCCTCCTCCCTCCTTTGGAAGGAGGGGGCGTGGGGGGAACCTTACCAGGGAGAGAAGGAGATGCTCCTCTCTACACAGCAGCAGGCCAAAAGAGGAAGAGGCTCGGAGGGTCTCTGCTTATATATGGTTCTTTCCTCGAAGGCGGATCAACTTTTTAATTGGTTCACCTACACATCAATCCTTAAAACTACTTAGCTACTGGCTCTCTCTCACAGGAAGGAAGTTATATCCCTTCCTGCAGCATAGGTCACTTCCTAGATTTTGACCCCTCCTGACTAACCCAGGACAGATCTAGAACTGAGCAAAGTCATCTAGAAGGAAGGAAGACTGGCAACTATTCAAGCCTGGAGACTGAGCCTATGATGAATGGAGACACAGTAACCTTACAAGCTGAGTGGAAAGGGTCATTTCAAGTCCTGACTATCCTCACCAAATCCAAAGGTGCTGGCAGAGAGCCTTGAATTCACTGCTCCAGAGTTAAGAAGACATCTGCTCCATAGACAACCAGAAAACAGAGACTGATACAAATTAGGATGATATTATTTAAACTGTTCTTTTGTACCTCTTATCTGTGCAGCTGGTAACCATGATTCAAATTTGGTCCTAAAATTTGCATGTAACTCTAGTCCAAAATGTATCCAAAAGCTCTTCATAAGGACAACTTCTCAAAGTGGTATTGGATATGAGAATCTGGCCTGGTAAGTTTTGCCCCAAGATAAAGATCTGGCCTGTGCCCATGGGGCTGTGATTTCAAATGTAATATTTAATCATATTAAAGGCTGTTGACAAAACAAAATGGCTCTTAATTTCCTACGAGCCACAAAATCATTAACACTAGTTGTTGTTCTTATGCATATCAGAGTGAAAAAAAATTTTTTTTAGAAATTTGGTTAAAATTTGAAAGCAAACTCAAATTCTACACCAAGTAACTCTCAAAAGAGCTTACTGAACCTTGAATATCTTCAGTACACTCACTTCATGGTTACCAAACTGAACCTAGATAAAAGAAATGTTCATAGTAGCTGTAGTTATAATTGGTATCTGTATAACAACTAGTGGGATAGCCAGTTGTATAAACCAGAGGTATGGTTAAATGCAGAGTAGAGACTAGACAAGACAGAGTCTTCTTAGTCTCTAAAAAAGGGGGGAATGATGCCATTTGGTTTCTGCCCTTTTTCTTTTATGTGTTCTCTGTACTCTTTGCACACATATATTTGTAGCTCTGTAGCCTACTGTATTAATAGCTAGTTTTTCCAGTACTTTTCCATGGCCTTTCCTTAAGCAGAAAGACAAAACAAATTCCAGAGCTCCTAGCCCCAGGGGGTGCAAGGCCCTGTCCTATCTCAGTTCTTCCTGGGAACCAAGGCCGAGAACAACTCTGAGACACATTTTCCTAAACAAAGTAGAGCCAGTGCTAAGAGGGGGGCTCCAAAGAAGGGGTTGGACCTGGGGGGGAATTGAATCACCACTTGTTCTCCTAATTGGTGCTTTTAATCAATTCTGCTAATTTCCTTAAAGCTATAAATATGTCCTCATCCCTGGAGGGGGTGGGCTTTTATGGACACATTTCCGTAACAGATCCTGAAGACCTCCAAAATAAATATCCCCTTTTATATTACCTCCTTGCTAAAATGATCTCGAGTTTCTTTTCCAGGATGGGGGAAAAGGCAACAGTATAAACCAAAGAGACTTCTCTCCCTAAATGAACTGAAACGAGAGCTATTTCTGAGGTGGTAAACTGACTGGAGGTCGAAGTGTTGTCTTGTGTGGTGTCAGGGAGAAGGAAATGGAGAGGTGGGGGAAGGAGGGGTGGTCTGAAGAGTTTGTTCTGGTTTTTTTTGCTCGTTTTTTTTCTTTGTCTTAAGTATATTAATAAACTTTCTTTATACTCTATAAAGTTTGAGCCTGCTTTGCCTACTCCTAATCCTCACCTCACAGCAAACATCAGGTAAATTTTAGTAAGTGTGCTGGCATTTGGCCAGAAACTCAAATAGGCGAACTGAAAACCACTACACAAAGCTAACAAACAACAACTCTGGCATTAACCACAAACAGAACCAGAAACCCAGTGACAGCCTGCTTGGCCTCAGGCACCTTTCCCTTTTGGTGCAGTTCCAGTCATAGTTGGCAGGGGGCGCCAGTGGTTTCCGGTGGGCAGGGTCAGGTGCGATGATTTCCCCATGGCTGCAGGGGGCGCTCCAGCGCAAGCCCAGGTAGCACACAGTAATGTCAGCTGTGCCCGATGCAGGGAGGGATGGAGGAGAGGCTTTGTTTTACAAACCCTCAGGGCAGCCAATGTCAGTATTGCAGCAGGACCCTCGGAAATATTGAGCTGGGACAGCAGAACATCTCGGCGGACAGAGGGTGCACGGTTACAGTGTAGCAAAAACTCGGAGTGGTGCCGGGGGAGCGGGGAGAGACAGGCCGGTGGCATCTCGGCCCCCTGGCAGGGCAGGGAGAAACTCACAGCAGAAAGGAAAGCAGCTCCGTGCTGGCTTCTCAGTGGCCTTGGGTTCCCTTCAGTAAACAGCAGCTCCAACTCCCTGGCTTCAAGAGTCCCGAGAGAGAGAGAGAGAGAGAGAGAGAGAGAGCAGTTGCCCAACCCCCACTTTTAACAGCCCAAAATCTTGGGTGGTCTCTGCCCCCTGAGAGAAACTTCCCCTGCCCTGTCAAGGAGAAAGCCCCTGGCCACGCTCTTTTTTTCCCTTTAAGTACCCAGCCATTACTGTCTCTTAGCAACCTATGGGGAAAAAATTCCTTAAGAAAAAAAAAAAAAAACAAAAGAAAGAAAATCCAAGCCCCAACACTTTTAAAAATGGGGAAATTACTCTGGAGATAAATGATCAACAGTATATAGAAATATTAAGTTTAATATTAACAACCATTGAGACTGGAGAGCAGATTAGCGAAGAAATAATAAAACAGGTGTTTCCTGGAGTATGGTCCACAAATGTTCCAGGGAGAGCAAAGAATGCACCCCCTATACAAATTAAGAAAGGGAAACAAGCGGTCAGGGTAAATCAATACCCCTTGAAAAAGGAAGATAGAGAGGGGATCAGACCAGTCATTGAAAACTTTTTACAATTGGGACTGTTAAAAGAATGCCAGTCTGATTTTAACACTCCTATCCTACCTGTCTGTAAACCTGGTGGGTCATACCGGGTGGTACAAGATTTATGAGTCATTAATAAAATAACAGAAGGTTTTTATCCTGTAGTGGCAAATCCATATCCTTTGTTAACATGCCTAACCCCAGAGTTAGTCTGGCTCACTGTTTTAAATTTGAAAGCTGCCTTCTCTTGCCTCCCCCTCCATGAAGCCAGCCAGAAAATTTTTACATTTGAATGGGAAAGTCCTAAAAGTGGACACAAAACTCAGCTCACATGAACGGGGTTGCCTCCAGGATTTAAAAACAATCTCAACAACTCGCAAAAGAACTAGAATTCTGTGAAGCTCCATCAAGAGAAGGAAAGCTGTTACAGTATGTAGATGACCTCCTAATAGTCACCTGAACAAAGACAACTTGTGTGAACTGGACAGTAAGCCTCTTGAACTTTTTGAGGATGCAGGGATGCAGGGTATCCAAGAAAAAGACTCAAGGGATAAAACAGAAAGTAATCTACCTGGGCTACAAAATCAGTGTTGGACGACAAACTCTAGGGCAAGATTTTATAAAAGCAATATGCCAAATCCCGAAGCCCCAGACAATAAAAGAAAAAAAACCAAACAAAACCTGCAGACCTTTCGGGGAATGACAGGATGCTGCAGATTATGGATTTATAATTATAAACTGCTTGTGAAGTCTTTACATGTTTTTATTACAAGTGGAAACAGAGACATTCAGTGGACGGAAGAGACCACACTGGCCTTTAACCAGCTGAAAAATGCCCTCGTCAGCCCCAGCTTTAAGACTTGCAAACGTGAGTAAACCATTCTTTTTGTTGCCCCATGAAAAGCAAGGGATTGCCTTGGGAATACTGGCACAAGACCTGGGTGTATATCTATGAGCAGTGGCCTATTTCTCGAACCATGCAAGTCTGCTTTAGGCAGAAAATGACTGTGCTAGTGTCCCACACAGTGTCCGCAGTGCTGGAAGTGAAAGCCAGGCACTGGCTTTCTCCACAAAGGTTCCTGAAATACCAAGCTATCATGGTGAAACAGGATGATGAAGAAGTAGTGGCAACTAACATTGTCAACCCAGCTTCTTTTCTCAGCAAAAATAAAGGGGAACCAATACTCCATGACTGACTGGAGACCATCAAAGCTATTTACTCCAGTCATCCAGACCTGAAAGATATCTCTTTTGATGATGCAGAAACCTGGTTCACTGATGGGAGCAGCTACTTCATAGGTGAAAAGCAACATGCTGGGTATGCAGTTACCACCTGCAGAGAGGTGATAGAATCTGAACGGTTGCCAACAGACGCCTCCGTGCAGAAAGCCAAGATAATTGCCCTAATCTGTGCCTTGAAAATGGCAAAAGGAAAGAAAATAAACATCTACACAGACTCAAGGTATGCATTTGATGTTGTACATGCACTCGGAGCCATTTGGAAAGAGAGAGCTGTGGAACTCACAAGAGAAATATAAAAAAGTGCGACTGTTAGAAGCAGTCCAACTGCCCGAAAAGGTAGCAATTATGCACATCAAAGCACACCAGAAGGTGAGCTCAGAATTAGAAGAAGGAAACGAGCTGGCAGACAGAGGCAAAAGAAGCAGCAAAAGGTGAGATAACAATTGAGGGAGCCTTGATCCCAGACAGACAGATCTCCCTTGAAGGTAAGCCAACATATAATAAGAAAGATAGAAAGCTAATTGAGGATCAGAAAGGAACATATAACCAAGAAGGACGGGCTACCACCCCAGAGGGAAAGCTGACTGTTCCGTCCCATCTAACATGGTCATTGGTGAGGGAGAGACATCAGAAAACACACTAGGGTATAGATGCTTTGTATAACTATTTAATTGAAAGAATTATTGCCAGAAATTTATATGCCACCATTATACAGGTAACCCGGCAGTGCAACCTTTGCCTCCAGACTAACCCCAAAAACACTCCCAAACCAAAACTTGGCGAAATTGGAAAGGGCCATGGACTCGGACAACAGTGGCAAATCAACTTTTCAGAATTGCCAAGAAAAGGGGGATATCGGTACTTGCTGGTATTAACAGATAACTTTTCAGGGTGTCCAGAAACTTTCCCTAGCAGTGATGCCTTTTTCTGGTCTTAGGAAATAAAGGCTCAGACACGGTTAGAGGGTTGGGGGTTGTTTACCTCGGTATTTTAATAGGATCCCATTCCATGGCTTCTGCCGTCCAGGTAGAACGCGTCGCAAAAGCCCTGTCCCCCCAATCGAGTACATAATTAAAGACTCTACACATTAGCATATCTACCAGGAGGGCCCAATAAGGGGCCTGGGTGGGCTAACTTCTAGTTTACAAAATCTGTCCTACTAGGAGACCTTGAAGGCCCACGAAAACAGAGTGTTTGGTCTTCTAACTACATAGTTTAAGGGGTGTTTAGTCTACTGGCCTACTGGACACCATGAAACCGGGCTAAACTATCACCTAAAGCATCACAAGTATGCATGCTATTACTTGTGAATATAGGGAACAGCTAGTACTTGTGAATATAGGGAACAGTGTAAGAAGTATTTAGAAGAAAAGAAAAAAATCCTTCAGGCATCAGCAGAACTGCTAAGGCTTGGGAAGTGACCAACGTGTTACTGCAAGAAATAATACCACACTTTGGAGTTCCAGAGAGGACCACACTTTATTTCAAAGGTAGTGCAACAAATTAGCCACCATCTGGACATAGATTGGGAGCTTCATACTGCATATCGCCCTCAATCCAGTGGGCAAGTAGAGAAAATGAACCACCTGATCAAACAACAAATTGTAAGACTAGGGCAAGAGGCCAATTTGCCTTGGCCCCAATCTCTTCCGTTAGCATTGCTATGGATTTGAACTAAACCCAGAAGCAAAGAAAAATTAAGTCCCTTTAAAATACTCTATGGGAGACCATATGGAGAACAGAAGGGAATATCTATCCAAATTGGGGATGAAATGATGACTGCTTATACGATACCATTGAGCAAACAACTCAGAAAAATTGAAAAGCATGTAGCTGGAACTCAAAGTCGAGGTTTGGACAGCCCTATACATGACATACAGCCTGGAGATTATGTATATGTTAAGTCTCTTATAGAAAAGACTTTGGAACCACAGTGGGAAAGACCATTCCAGGTACTCATTACCACCTATACTGCAATCAGAATTAAGGAACAAAACTCCTGGATCCATCATTCCAGAGTCAAGAAGGCCCCGGAGGATCCTTGGCAAGTGACCCATGGTGATAATGAACTGAAATTGAAATTCATCTGGACAAAATGAAAAGATTAGGAAAAGAAATTATTTCATTTGTGGTCATAGTTGTAATTTTAGGTTGGGAAGTTGTATATGGATGCATTGGGTCTGACTGGGGTAAAGCTCACAGGCCTTACACTGCTGTACTTTGCTTTGGTAGCGGGTGTTGATAACAGAGCACTGTTTTGGCTACTGCCAAGCTGTGCTGTCCCTGTGACATTCCTTCCCCCACTGAAGGGGATGGGGGGGGAAAGATCCTGGGAGGGGACACCAGCAGGCCAGCTGACCCCAGTCAGCCAAAGAGATATTCCATACCAAATGACATCAGCTCAGATATATAAGGGAAGGAAGAGAGGAGGAGGGGGAGGCATTCGGGACTTGTCCATGTTTGCCTCCTCGAGCAACCATCACGTGTGCTGGAGCCTTGCTTCCCAGAAAGTGTCCGGACATCGCTGCTGATGGGAAGTAGAGATTGATTGTTTTCTCTTCTTGCTCTTGCGCGCACAACTTTCAACTTGCTTGTTCTATTTTTTCCTCCACTGTAATAAAACTGCCTTTACTCACCCTGATAGTCTTTTTCAATATTATCCTCTCCCCTCTCCCAGCGGGAGGGGGAGTGATAGAGTGACTGAGTGGGCACCTGGCCCCTGGCCGGGGTCAACCCATGACAGTCTCTTTTGGCGCCCGAACGTGGGGCGAGATAAAGGTAGTTTTATATATATATACACATATATTGCATGCTCTAGTAATTACCAATAGCAGCTCTCAAGTAGTAAACTCCTGTGTGGCATACGGCCTTCGGCTGCCACACTGCTTATCTTTGTTTTGCTATGTTTGGGAAAATGTTGAAACAAACAATGACTGTGAATGAATATAACTCCTTCTCTCTGCCCTGGGTGAATTTGAGTATGGATGATCTTTTACTGCAGGCTCCTGTGATTATTGCCATCCCTTACATAAGCCGTCTGATATTATTAATAATATTTGCCAACACTGTTACCTTATGGAATTCATGGAAATTGTCATCTCCCTGGTACAGAAGGAAACGACCCTTGGGTGAGGAGCTGTTAAAATCTGCCCTGAGGTACCCAGTTCCTGGGTGGAAAGGTATATGGAAGGATTTGGGCAGGTTCCTAGGGCGGTTATCACCTCCCGTTGCCTGGGAGTTTACTCCTGAAGAGGTAAATAACCCTAACAAACTGGCCCGTCGGCTGACAGAAGGGTGCCTCGTTTACTCTCAGGAATGCGAGCAGCTTCTCGCCCTGTACGGGGGGCTGGCCTGGGCCTACCGGGCCTCTGTTCAATATTCTCAGAGGATTGTGGTTGAGGCAGGAACTCAAACTGTGCCTGAGGACACTATAGCTGAGACAGGGACACAAACTACAACTGTGGCTGAGGCAGGGATACAAACCATAACAACTATGTCTGAGATAGGAACAACCACAACAACTACAGTAATTGCCCCAGTAGTGAAAAAAAAAAAAATGGACAAGGCAAGTTTCAGGCCGATTAGTAAGAGAAGAAGAAGAAGAAGAAGAGGAAGAAGAGATGAGGCTAGATCAAGAGGCAGGTCCCTCAGCAAAGGAATCGAAGGGAGTGAGGCAGATTAAACAGGAAACCGAAGTTACTCGGTCCCTGACCCCATCCGAACTTCGAGACTTGCGAAAGGATTACAGCCGCCAGTCAGGTGAGAGGATCCCTGCATGGCTGCTGCGATGCTGGGATAATGGGGCTGATAGTCAGCAGTTAGAAGGTCATGAAGCCCAACAGCTGGGATCCCTTGCTAGGGATCGGGAAATTGAAAGAGGACTTGCAAAGAAAGGAGCAACTTGTAGCCTCTGGAGACGGCTTCTTTCAAGTGTGAAGGCAAGATATCCTTTTAAGGAAGATCTTGTAAAGTCCCCAGGGAAGTGACCAATGTGGATGAAGGTATCCAGTACTTGAGAGAATTAGCAGTGCTGGAAATTGTCTATAGTGATCTAAAGGATGATAGCGTCACCATAGATCCAGAGGATATCCCTTGTACACTTGCCATGTGGAGGAAGGTGGTTCAAGGTGCCCCAACATCATATTCCAGCAGCTTGGAGGCACTTTATTACCCAAAAATGGATACACCAACTGTAGAGTTGGCGTCCGCCTGGCTCCGAAATGTAGAAGAAACTCTGGCTGCTCCCTCATCCCTGCGAGCCACCACCCCAACTTTTAGAAGCAGCCCAAGAGATCGCTCCTCTCCAACCCCAGTCAGAGGGAAAGGAACCCCCAAGAACAGGCCACGTAACGAGCTCTGGTTTTTTTTGCGTGAGCATGGAGAGGACATGAGGAAATGGGATGGTGAACCCACCTCTAAGCTGAGCACCCGGGTCCGAGAACTGAGGGGGAAGAGACCTGTTAAGAAGGGGCCACCCAAGAAGACTGTCAGTGTAGTTACCACAGAAAGACCAGAAGACAATCAGCGATTTCCCAGATATAAGAAAACTAAAACTGTTTCCTACAGTCCTGAGGAGGAAACTTCTGATTTGGCATCACAAAGGTCAGACAGTGAATACTCTGACCAGGAACAGGAATAGAGGGTCCCTGCCTCCGGCCAGGAGGAGGGAAGGGATGACCACGTATACTGGACTGTGTGGATTCGATGGCCTGGCACATCAGATCCACAGAAGTACAAAGCTTTAGTGGACACCGGTGCACAGTGTACACTGATGCCATCAAGGCACAAGAGTGCAGAAGCCATCTGGATCTCTGGAGTGACAGGGAGATGCCAAGAGTTGTCGGTAGTAAAAGCTGAGGTGAGCTTAACCGGGGACAGATGGCAAAGGCACCCCATCGTGACTGGCCCAGAGGCCCCTTGTATCCTTGGCATCGACTACCTCAGGAGAGGGTATTTTAAGGATCCAAAGGGATATCTATGGGCCTTTGGCATAGCTGCAGTGAATACACAGAAGATCAAACAGTTATCCACCCTGCCTGGCCTCTCAGAAGATCCCTTCATTGTAGGATTGCTGCAGGTGGAAGATCAACAAGTACCGATTGCTACCAGGACAGTGCACCGGAGGCAGTATCGTACCAACCGGGACTCCGTGACTCCTATCCATGAACTAATTCGTCGACTGAAGAGCCAAGGAGTTATCAGCAGGACCCGCTCACCCTTCAACAGCCCCATATGGCCAGTGTGGAAGTCAAATGGGGAATGGCAGCTGACAGTGGACTATCGGGGCCTGAATGAAGTCACACCACCTCTAAGTGCTGCCGTACCAGACATGTTGGACCTCCAATATGAGCTAGAGTCAAAAGCAGCCAAATGGTATGCAACGATTGACATAGTTAATGCATTTTTCTCAATCCCTCTGGCGGCCAAGTGCAGGCCACAATTTGCTTTCACTTGGAGGGGTGTCCAATACACCTGGAACCGACTGCCCCAGGGGTGGAGACACAGCCCCACCATCTGCCATGGCCTGATCCAGGCTGCTCTGGAACAGGGTGGAGCTCCGGAACACCTGCAATATATTGATGATCTCATTGTGTGGGGTGATACAGCAGGAGAAGTTTTTGAAAAAGGGAAGAAAATAATCCAAATTCTTCTGAAAGCTGGTCTTGCCATAAAACAAAGTAAGGTGAAGGGACCTGCACAGGAAATCCAGTTTCTAGGAATAAAATTGCAGGATGGGCGCCGTCATGTGCCTACAGAGGTGGTTGACAAAATTGCCAATATGTCTCCACCAGTTACTAAGAAAGAAACACAAGCTTTCCTGGGCCTTGTAGGATTCTGGAGAATGCACATTCCAGGCTACAGTCAACTTGTGGGCCCCCTCTATCGAGTGACCCGGAAGAAGAATGACTTCAAGTGGGGCCCTGAGCAGAAACAGGCCTTTGAGCAAATCAAACAAGAAATAGCTCGTGCGGTGGCTCTTGGGCCTGTTCGCACAGGATCAGATGTGCAAAATATACTCTACACTGCAGCTGGGGAGCAGGGCCTCACCTGGAGCCTCTGGCAGAGGACCGCAGGAGAAACCCGAGGTCGGCCATTAGGATTCTGGACCCGGAGTTATTGAAGATCAGAAGCCCACTATACTCCAACTGAAAAAGAAATACTAGCGGCTTATGAGGGGGTTCGAGCAGCCTCAGAAGTTGTTGGGACAGAAGCATGTCTCCTCTTGGCACCACGATTGCCTGTCCTACACTGGATGTTCAAAGGAAACATTCCCTCTGTGCATCATGCAACCAGTGCTACACGGAGTAAGTGGGTGGCCTTAATTACACAACGAGGCCGAATGGGAAAACCCAACTTCCCAGGAATCCTAGAAGAGATTTTGAGTTGGCCAGAAGCCAGAGATTTTGGATTACTCTCTGAGAAGGTGACTCGTGCCCAAGAAGCACCACCATATAACGAGTTACCAGAAAATGAAAGAAAATATGCTTTATTTACTGATGGATCCTGTCGAGTGACAGGAAACCATCGGAGGTGGAAAGCTGCTGTGTGGAATCCCACACGACAAGTCATTGAGTCTGCTGAAGGGGAAGGTGAATCAAGCCAGTTTGCAGAGGTGAAAGCCATCCAACTAGCCCTAGAGATTGCTGAGAGAGAAAAGTGGCCCATACTCTATCTCTATACTGACTCCTGGATGGTGGCTAATGCCCTATGGGGATGGCTGCAGCAGTGGAAGAAAACCAACTGGCAGCGCAGGGGAAAACCCATCTGGGCTGCGGCATTATGGCAAGACATTGCTGCACGGATAGAGAACATGACTGTGAAAGTACGCCATGTAGATGCCCATGTGCCCAGAAGTCGTGCCACTGAGGAGCATCAAAACAATGAACGGGTAGATAAGGCCACCAAAATTGGAATAGCTCAGGTGGACCTAGATTGGGAGAGAAAGGGTGAGCTATTTATAGCCTGATGGGCCCACGAAACATCAGGGCATCTTGGAAGGGATGCAACATACAGATGGGCTCGCGATCGAGGGTGGATCTGACCATGGAGGCCATCACACAGGTTATTCATCAGTGTGAAACATGCGCTGCCATCAAGCGAGCCACACGAGTGAAGCCTCTTTGGAGTGGAGGGCGATGGCTGGGGTTCCAGTATGGTGAAGCCTGGCAAATTGATTACATTGGGCCATTGCCACAAACACGCCAAGGCAAGAGTTACATCCTCACCATGGTGGAGGCCACAACTGGCTGGCTGGAAATTTACCCAGTAAACCACGCCATGGCTCAGAACACAATTTCAGGTCTTGAAAGACACATTTTGTGGCGACATGGAACCCCAGATAGAATTGAGTCAGACAATGGGACTCATTATCGAAATAATCTTATTAACTCCTGGGCAAAAAAGCATGGCATTAAGTGGATATATCATATTCCTTATCACCCACAGGCCTCTGGGAAGATTGAAAGATATAATGGACTGTTAAAAACTATGTTACGGGCACTAGGTAATGGGACATGGAAGCATTGGGATGTGAACTTGGCAGAAGCCACTTGGCTAGTCAATACTAGGGGATCTGTTAACCGCCCTGGTCCCGCCCAAACGAAACCCTTAGACACTGTGGAGGGAGACAAGGTTCCTGCACTACACAGAGGAAAGTGGCTGGGGAACTCAGTGTGGGTTACGTCCCCCATTGGGAAGGGCAAACCCATTCGTGGGATTGTCTTTGCCCAAGGACCTGGGTGCACTTGGTGGGTAATGCGGGAGGATGGGGAGACCCAGTGTGTGCCCCAAGGTGACTTAACCTTGGGGTAAGAATAATGCATGTTGGAAGTTGTATGTTGCAGGATGTAAGTAGCAGAAGGGACATGAGCTGACGAAGAACGAATTTCAGCAAGGGGCAAGAAAAAAGGCCACAATGAACAGGGATGGTGCCAGTCCTCGACAATCAAGTTTACTATTCCTCCTGCCCTGACCCCACATTCTGCTGGAAATGGAGACCACGTGGAAGGATGCGAGAGGACAGGAGATAGTAGTTAATGTGATGGGGATGGTTTAAGGATGTAGCTTAAACTGCATGTGTGAGTAGAAAAGGATTTCTGAGCATGATGCAAATGGTATGGAATAAGGGGTGGAAATTGTATTGGGTCTGACTGGGGTAAAGCTCACAGCCCTTGCAGTGCTGTGCTTTGCTTTGGTAGCTGCTGTTGATAACAGAGCAGTGTTTTGGCTACTGCCAAGCTGTGCTGTCCCTCTGACATTCCTTCCCCCACCAAAGGGGATGGGG